>WHVA01000471.1:0-88851 GCA_015179125.1 Gautieria morchelliformis | reverse complement strand
CTGCATGACCTCTGCCTCTTCCAACTTCTGACTTCTGTTCTGAGATACTTAGGACAATAGTTCATTGGGTGTGCAACACATAAGATAGAAGTCATCTTAAACTGGCACCCCTTACATAAGCTGAGCACAGTCCAACGGCGAGCTCAATAACACTCAAAGGCAAACACTTCTTGCCAAATGGCTTCCTAGAGTCTCTTTGGGACATGTCTACCTACAATCCTTAGGAGAGACTTAGGATATATCTATATTTATTGAGGAGATATATAGCATCCAAAATGTGACATAGAAAAAATATCAAATTATTTTTCCAATGTCATAGAATGATTTCCTGCAATTTCGGTTTTTCAACCGATGGAATTTGGCGGTCACGTGATAGGTCACGTGACCTATTTGTCAGCCTTTCGAACCTTTGGACAATGCACGAAAAAAGCTTCAAACCGCTCTGGGGCCCTTGCTACATTTCTACTGCTTAAATCGGGGTTTAGGTAGGTACAACCTTACACTAGGTGAGTTCCACTGCAGGCTGCTTACTTAGTCGTCACTTTGACCGCCTGGCAGGTTGTGCTTGACCCCGTTCACACATTCAGGCCTCAGGGGTCGTGGCTGTCTTGATGATGTCCCCTTGGTACAGATTGAGAGGTGTGTGAGAATTGTTTCCTATCAGCAGATTCTAACTCCTCAACAGGTATGCTAATAGGTTGGCCCGATTTATAGATGCCTACAAAAAAGGGTTGAATGGGGCACAAGCTGTCTGGGCAAACCGTAAATACCATGCCCATCGTACTTTACCTCCAAACATTATGTCTGAGTTGGACAAGGAATTCATGTAATATGATTTAATGCCACTAATTATATTATAGAACATGTCATTGCACCAAGGTGCCTTCTGAAAGGGGGAAAAAAAAAAAAAAATTCCCGAGGCGAGGATTTGGCGCATCACGTGACCTAAGCGCCCACTTACATAAAGGTGCCAGTTTAAGATGACTTCTATCTTACCTTGAAGCTGCTGTCCTTTCTGATCTGAACTTGATACATAAAAAATATTCAGGAAACCAACATTTTCATAGAATTTACAAACTGAGGAAACTTTATTAAATATTTAGCTTCATAGAGGAGGAAATTCAGTGTTTCCTGAGAGTTTCTTGAAGATTTTGAGGTGATAATTTTACAATTTTTGAAGGATTTCTTGAACTGGGAAATTTTGAAGAAATGTGGAATATCATTAGCATTTCCAGTAGATTTCCAAAGTGTTACGATACGATCCTTCATAAGGTTGACCGAGCTCGGGCGCAAAACCTGAGGTAAGGTCCGAGGTTACAGGGCGAGGTTCTGACAGGGAAGTCGGAGAGGGACTTGGCTGACTTGGCTTCAGCTTATGTGCCGCGCCGACCCTACGCACGAGTCCCAACTTTGGAGGCAAACGAATAAGAGGCGAGGTTTGGCTTAGAGCTCGTTCGGCGGCGGAATTGTAATTCGCAATTAGAAAACACAATGTCAATTCGGGTGGTGCGGTATTGTGATCTCGTTTGCTCAGTTTCAGCCCGCCGAACGCGACACTCAAATTGTGTGATTTTGCTCAATTTCACCGAAGGCAGCCGAACACTCCAAATTGAAATTCTGTCACGTGACACAGAATTTTTCCTCTGCACCGCTGCCACCGCACCCCTTCGAAGAAAGCATGGTGCCAGTACATTCCCAAATGAGACGGGGCATGTCGGAGAGGCTCCAGAAACACCGAATGGCCGCTTTGTTGGTGCTTACCGGTGCCCTTGCCAATATGGCAACATTCTATCAAAAAAGGTACTTAGATAAAAAACCGCTCCATAATTCAGTACTGTCAGGATGGGCTGGGTGAAGGAACTTCTGGATGGCAATCCACAATGCATGAAGGACCAACTTGGCATGCATAAACATGTATTTCAAGCGTTGTGCTTGGAGCTTGCAAGCAAAAGTCTACTGGGCCATACCCGCCACATTTGCTTGGAGGAACAAGTTGCTATTTTCTTGTACACAGCCGTAACCAACCTGTCTAATAGGAAACTTGCCGAATGCTTTCAGCGAAGTGGAGACACCATATCAAAGTTATTGAGTTTACTATTTTTATGTGATTACCTGTTTTGATCATGTCCCTAGATGCTTTCACAGAGTACTTGAAGCTCCCACCACGACCCCATTCTATAATACCTATGTCCAACTCCCTGATGAGAACACACCACTTGCTGAAGAGATTGAGAGCAACCCAAATCTCTTTCCATACTTTCAGGACACACTAGGTGCAATTGATGGGACACATCTGGATGTTCATCCACCCAGTGAGGACAAGGCACGTTACCGGAACAGGAAAGGGGGGGTTACCCAAAATGTGCTTGCAGCATGTACATTTGACATGCATTTTTGCTATGTCCTTGCTGGCTGGGAGGGTAGTGCATATGATGGTGCAATCTTGAGGATGCACAGTGCCATGACCTGAAGATACCAGCTGGGAAGTACTACCTTGCTGATGCTGGGTTTGCCTCATGTGATGCATTGCTTGTCCATATCGAGGTGTTCGCTACCATCTCCGGGAGTGGGAGGCTAGTCAGCACAAGTGAGTTGTGGAACCATAGGCTTATTATCTCCAATATTTATCACAGTTCATAGACCTGGAAATCCCAAGGAACTGTTCAATCTGCGACACGCACAGGCACGAAATGTGGTTGAAAGGATTTTTGGGGTATCTCAGAAACGATTTGCCATGCTACGATTTGCAAATGAGTTCCCAATTGCAGTGCAGGGTCATATCATCTCTGCTCTTTGCATCTTGCATAACTTTATCCGCACCCATGACATTGATGATGATATGGAATGGGATGGGGGGGAAGGTCCTCACGCAGTTCAAAAAGAGCATGTGCAGGAGCAACCTCATGTAGGCATCACACGAGCAGAATCCACAAGGGCAGCACATAGGCGTGATGCTATTGCTGAAGCCATGTGGTTGGACTATGAGACAGGGAACCATCGACATGCATAGGGATACTCAGATATGACTATATACCGAATAAAGCCGCACGTGTTCCTATTTCTTCACGTATCTGAGCCTCCAACCACAACCGCCGCCTGGGCTTATTGCGCATTGCCAGATACATGTCTGCAGCAGCTGTATTGCGCATGAAAATCTCGGCTACAGTGACCACCTCAAGGTCTGTGAGCCCTTCCTCTTCATCCTCTACCATTTGCATGGCTTTTGTCTTACGTACCGGGGATGCACAAAGGTCAGTAGAGCTATTACCTTGATTACTCAAGGCTGCTGCCATGTCGGTGACAGCAGTACTCATGGAAAGTATCGCATCGGTACCACTTTTGCGAACCCGTTTGCGTGCCGACTTTGTCGCAGTGGCAGCCTTGCGTTTTTTGGATTTGTGACTTGGTGTAACCTTCATAGTGTAAGAAGGACTGCGTACGAGTGAAATAAAAGAACGGTTTACACCTTATCATCACTTTCATAATCGCTACTTTTATTCCCATCTTCGTCTGCCAGCGCATCACGCCCCGAGTCTGCTAATTCTTCGTCGTCGTCATCTCCCTCATCTATATCACCTACAAAAGGAGAACTACTCCTGAAAACACCTGTACCAGTGGCAATAACACCATTGACAAGGTGCGCCATCTGTGCAAACAGGGGGAAGCTCCTTCTGCGGAAGGGCTTTGCCTTCGGGTGGGCCTGTGATAGACTAAGCGATTAGAATAGATACACGGCACATGTACTCACCAGGATATACCCATCCCACACCTCTTTCGACGCTGTGACAAGCTTCTTGCCCTCGTTCCATCCGAACCCGGATTGCTCATGCAATGTTTTGACTATCTTGTAATGTGTCTTGAGCTAACTAGTAGATTAGAAACCAGTAGTATAGAATTGAAAAGGTACTTACGCGCTGCCAGCACGTCTTACAGGGCCCTATTGTCTTGGCTACTGCAGGACTGAACTTCTTTGCCAATGCCGTGACAATGAGACTCCAAGTGGTGGCCTTCCAGCCCGATTCCGCTTGAGTACCACCCTCGCGTGCTTGGAGGAGTACAGCAACGAGCTCGGCCTCCTCTTCAGCTGTCCAGTCAACACATTCCTTTTTTGGCTTGTCTGATCTGGGAACTGCCATGACGTAGTGCGTAGAGCGACCTGGTGTAATGACGGAACCGATTCGGTTTTCAAAATAACGAGGAATTCTGGTCAGAACCAGAATTCCAACTTACCTATGAAAATTGCAATTGCAGAAGTTGGCGATTCCGAAATTGTGTCAGCCAAACGGTCACACAATCTCACGCAATTTTCAGAATCATCTGGAATCAACGTGATCTCATTTTGGGTGCATGATTCCATACGATTCCGTAGTCGAATGGGCTCTTAAGAGGCGAAGGCTTAGAAACTAACTAAGGATCAAAGAGTACGATAGTTGATTTTCAGACTGAGGAGTAGGAATGCATACAGGGGGTTTATATACGAGTGAGGGTGAGAGTCAGGGGCGAGCATATTCGGGGGAAGGTCAGGGCGAGGTAATATACGAATGATGCGTGATGGAGCGGGATCAGTAACTAAGGGGATTAGGCATGGGATCAAGGTCGGATATGAGCTCAAGCTTGGGCTCGGGCTCGGGCGCAGGATTAGAATCACAAGTACTCGGGCACGAGTATCACAAGGCTCGGGCTCGGAAAAAAGGTTATACCAGTAAGTAACCGGCCAAAGGCTGGGTCCTTACAGTATCCCCCCTAATGGCCGAGACCCTCAAGGCCGTAATATGAACAAGGTTCGCCTATCCTTGAATCTAGATCCCGGCCCGATGTTAAGTAGCCGGAACGGCGAAGCTTAAATTGTAGCCGAGGTTAGATAAAAGGCTGGGTAGGAGGCAGCAAACCCAAGTGCCAACGAATATGGTGCGCCCTCAAGCCCTTTTCAACTCTGCCGTCGACGAAAACAGCGCGAACAATGCGTTCGACCAGACCTTGCTGTCTGAAGAGGATGGTCCCTCAGGCGAGGTTATGCCTGAGGTTCGACCTGAGGTGGTCCCGTGGCCCATCAAGGATGCTGGGGACATAGACATGCAGGAGCCATGGCAGGAAGGGCCGAAAGGCAAGAAGGTGAGTATCGTAGTGGTTCTCATCATGGACACTGCTGACTTGCATAGTATAAATGGATGTTATTCGCCTACCATCCGTCAGACTTGACCCTATACGGGTACAAGCTCGCCGACGGAGGGCCCGCAAGTGGCAGCTCATGACTAAGGCTGAGGCAAGGTGCGCGCACTGCAAAGAGCACGACTACACTTGCCTTTGTGCCATTAGCCTCATCTTCGGGATCGCCGACCAGGGGGCCTGCGTATGGTGCAGCACACGATCGCTGGGCTGCAGTATAGCCCATGGTCGTCGCGGTAAAGCAAACCAGGGGAAAGGTCAGGCGAGCGAGGTGGGCAAGAAACAGGCGAGGAGCGAGGATAGCGAGGACGGACCGAGGCCGAGGAAGGAGGCCAAGGTCCAGGACGAGGTCGAAAACGACGATGACTCAAGTGATTGGGTCGAGCGAACCCTGGAGGCGAGGGTGGAGCGGATGGAAGCGAGTTTGAGCGAGGAGAAGGGAAAGGAGACTGGGGGAGCAAGGCAGAGTGAGGGGAGAGAGGTTGGGGAAGTGAGGCAGAGTGAGGGGGAGGAAGCCGAGGTGGAGGAAGGTCGGAGGGCGAAGAAGGACAAGAAGATGAAAAGGTCAGAGCGAAGTGCTGAGATGAGGGAATTGATAGTGGTGGTGAGGGATGTGGGACAGAAGGTTGGCGAGGTTGGGGAAAGGGTGTGCGAGTTGTTGGGGGAGTTTAGGGCTGCGAACGACAGGATGAACAGGGCGGATGTAGAGTTTATGAGGATAAGGAGGAGGCGGAACTATTTGAAGTGGATGCAGGTGGCGAGAGATTTGGCGAGTTATGGGGGACATGGGGGTCTAGTGGAGCAAAGTAGTAGTAGTAATGAGGAGGAGTCAGGCAAGGATAGTGAGGAGAGTGAAGGGGAGGACATGAGGATGTTGGAGTAAACTACTGATGGAATAATGAATTTTTCTTGGATTTTATTGATTTTTCTTTGTTGTTCAATTGCGAGGGGATTTCGTTATCTAACTACTGGGAAGTCATGGGGGTTAAACAAGGAATGATCATAGAGCAGGCAAAGGTCCCGGCTTGCCCGGATAAGACTCGTGGAAATCAGTGACCAGCTCCGAGGCATGATCAAGCTCGGAAGCGAGGATCCACAAGGTTTCTTCGTCAGTACCTTAGTAACCAGTCCACCTAATGAGATAGGGCAGCTTGCAGCTCTTTCGTCTATTATCGATCTTGGAGTTGAGGATTTCCGAGACTTCGAACTCGGGCTCGCCATCGATGACGACTGGGGGTGGAGGAGGCTGAACTCAGTTTGGAATGGTGTTGGGCAAGGCTGGTTCGAGCATGGATACGTGGAATACTGGATGGACTGAATGCATGTGTTCTGGAAGTCGAAGGGTGAAGGAGTGAGTACCTGCTCGGGAAATGATCTCAAAAGGACCCAAGACCTTCTCGGCGAGTTTCTTAGTGGGCTGAGTGGTTTTGAAGTACTGTGCCTTTACAAAGGTGAGGGATCCTACTTGGAAATCAGGGGCGGGCTTGCGACGAACATTGGCCAAGGCTTGGTAGGTCTTTTGAGCCTCGAGGATGGCACGGCGAAGTTCTTGGTGAAGCTCGTCCAGGTCAACCACAAAGTCTCAAGCTCGTGCGAGGCGAGGTTGCGCTCGGGGTGCACCACGAGGTTGGGGTGGTAACCCTTGTTAGCAAAGAACAGGGATATACCAGTGGTTGCGCTAGGTGCATTGTTGTAAGCGAACTCGGCGAGGGGAAGGAGCGAAGCCCAGTTGGACTGCTGATAGTTGCAGTAGATCCTGAGGTACTGTTCCAGGGTCTGGTTAGCACGCTCGGTCTGACCGTCACCCTCGGGATGATATCCCGAGGTGAAATGCAACCCCATGTCCAAGGCCTTCCCTAGAGAAGGCCAGAAGTGCGAGATGAACTCAGAACCCCCATCCCAGGTGACGTGTGAGGGGACTCCATGCTTGGAAAAGACATGAAGGACGAAGAGGTGAGCAAGCTCTTGTGAGGTTATCTTGTCTGTAGTTGCGATGAAGATAACCTGCTTAGTGAAGCGGTCAACAATCACTGGTATGGAGGTGAACTCGGATGAAGGTGGGAGCTGCTCAATGAAATCCATAGAGATGGAATTCCAAGGCTTCTCAGGAATGGGGAGTTGTTTGAGGAGACCATAGGGCTTGTGATGTTGTGGCTTGCTTCGCATACAAGTGGTGCAAGTCTTGCAATACTCCTTGACAAAGGATCTAATCCCTGGCCAAGTGTAGTCTCGTCGGATCAGCTCTAAGGTCTTGTTGACCCCAAAGTGTCCCAAGAGAATGTGGTCATGCTTGTATTGCAGGATGCGAAGTCGAAGGTCTTGGGCCGCTGGAACATAGGTTCAGTTGTCAAGCTTGAGAAAGCCCTCGGGGTCTGTGGTCCACCTCGGGTCATTAACCAAGCCAAGGTGCGACTTGGCTATGGGGTCCGAGGGGAGGTTCGCTAGTATGTCAGCTCGGATCTGCTCGGTATTGAGCAGCGAAGCAGCTCGGAGTACAACGGGAGCGAGGTTAGTAGCTCTAAGGGATGATGCCAACTGGTGTTGAGTAAACACTGGCTGTAGGTTCTGTGGGTTTATGGTGGCATAGTCGCTATTCCCCTCTTTAAGGTAGACATCCCATCATCTAGTAAGAGAGTCAGGCTTCGTGCCAAGGCGACCAGGTCGGAAATGGATGGTGAGGTTGAATTGAGAGAGGTATTATGACCACCAAGCTTGTCAACGGGTTAAGAGCTTTGTTGTTGAAAGGTATTCGAGGTTCTTATGATCAGTTATAACATCGACAGGGTTGCCAGAACCCTCGAGGTAGTGTCGCCAGCATTGAAAGAATTCAAAGATTGCTAGGAGCTCCTTGTCGTGAACATCGTAGTTGAGTTCGGTAGAGGTGAATGTGCGGGAGTGAAAAGCGATGGGATGAAGTTTACCTTCCGAGGTTCGCAATGATAAGATTGCCACTAAGGCATAATCTGAAGCATCCTCTACGATTAGTGGAAGATCAGGAATCCAGTGGGTAAGGATAGGAGCAGTGGTGAACGCCTTTTTCAACAAGTTGAAGGCTTGTAGACAATCCTTGGAAAAGTTCCAGGGAGTGCCCTTGTGGGTAAGTCGGGTTAAGGGAATGGTGATGTCGGAGTAGTTGTGAATGAAACATCGGTAGAAGTTGGCGAAACCGAGGAAGGACTGGATGTCGCGAACTTTGCGAGGTTCAGGCCAGTCTTGAATGACCTTTACCTTGTCATCCGCCATAGTGAGGCCCTCGGGAGAGAGGATGTAGCCGAGGAATTCAACTGAATCGCAATGAAACTCACACTTGTCTTCTTTGGCGAAGAGGTTATTGAGTCGTAGTCATCGCAGGACCATGTTCAACATGTTTGGAGGGGTCACTGGAATAGATTAGAATGTCATCCAAGTATACCACCACACAAACATCCAAAAGGTTGGCGAAAACCGCGTTCATGAATCTCTGGAAAGCAGCAGGGCCGTTAGTGAGACCAAATGGCATAACCAACCATTCAAAGGACCCATAGCGAGTCCTGAAGGTGGTTTTCCATTCATCACCCTCGGCCACCCGTACAAGGTGGTAAGCGTGACGAAGGTCAATCTTCGTATAGATGCGAGCATTCTTTGGAGCATCAAGTAAGTCAGCAATCAATGGCAATGGGTACCAATATTTTTTTGAAATCTTGTTTAAACCTCGGAAATCAACACACAACCGAAGTGAGCCATCTTTTTTGCGAACAAACAATACCAGTGCACCATGAGGCGAGGGTGAAGGTCGGATGAAACCGATGTTCAAATGCTCGTCGATGAACTCGCAAAGTGCTTTGAGTTCGGAAGCGGAAAGGGAGTAGATGGGACCGATAGGTGGTGAGGTCCCTTCTTCAAGGTTGATCTTGATATCGTGGGGTCAGTGGGGAGCTAGAGTGTTAGCACGTGCTTTGCTGAACACATCTGCAAATTCATGATATACTTTGGGAACATGTTTCTTAATGTTCTCAGAAAGCTTGGAAGAGCTTTCTCCCAATGTTGCTCCTCGGGCGAGGAGCTCGGGTGAAGCCAGATTGAGCTGAAACACTTTGGTGTCATGACCGGTTTATTTCTCCTACCGCGCTACCTCCATGTTCCCCTCGTCACTCCCTAGCATCTTCGTCAGAGTTCGCCGCACCTACCGACCACTCCTCCTCTACGTCTACCCTACTCGCTGTTCGCCCCATACTCCGAACCGCTATTCGCTACTCGTGCATTTCGCCAGCAGGCACGCCATCAAATATGATCGATACCAATCACCCGGCATGATGGTTCATCATTAGCCCCATCATCTTCTTAATCCAACCCCATTGGGTGTCCGTATGGCCAAAGTGCGTTCGCAGGGTGTTCCCTCCATAGGTCGTGCGGGATCAACCCAGTAAACGAAGAGTCCATGCAGGGTAGCATGTATGCGGGTCCCAAGACATGTTTTTGTCCATAAGTGCCTTCGCCCCCTTTTATTCTCCGTCGTTTCATGTTCGCATTCTTCCCTCACTCTATTGTATGTTTATTCCATCTCCTTAGTACCATGACTGCGCACCCCTATCCAACCCTGACTTGTAACGGTCTCTTTCCTATTCGCTGTTACCTTACGAGCATTCGATATAAGTAGTTTACATTCGCATGTACATTCCCCAGTTCAATTATCATACGTCGTCCATCTTGTGCAAACTTGACCTCGCTGTGATCATCGTCTTGGGCCTCTCCTTGAAGATTTCTATCTTCGACCAGCCAAGGACTTAGGCATCACTGGTGAGTTCTCATACTTCGTCTTCGATACCTTAGCCTTCAAACTATTTTCTGTGCTGTTGGCGAAGGGCTCCGAAGGAGCACCTTCGCCAGCGAAGGGACCGTTGAAACTTAGACAGCCCTTCCGCGACATCTTGCACGTTACGTTGTCAAGTGCTGCGAGCTGTTTCGCTACGACTGTAGACAGGGCGAGCCCCATTCGGGCAACCCCTTCGTTTCGTGAACATTCATCGGTTCACTTATTCGCCGAACGGCATACTTATTCGCACAAGTTCTCCGGGCATTGTTGTGTTCACTAATACACGGTATTAACGCCAAAAAACCAATCTTGACATTTGGATCCTTCTAACCTGGATGCGCGCATAAAAGCTGGCACATTGATTAGGGAAACGAGCGGTGCTTGCAACTTTGAGGGTGAGTTTTGAGGGCGAGTTCTGAGGCGAGGTTGAAGGTGGAGGCGAAGATGCCGTAGGCGAAGTCGATGTCATAGCCGAAGCTGAGCGGGCTGAAGTCGCCGTGGTCGCTGGAGTCGTAGTCAAATCGATGGTCTTGAAAGTAATACTGCCCAATACCCAGTCGATTGACGGATTGTAGCGGGTGAGCCAGTTGTGGCCAAGCACCACCGAACAACTCAAGTCGAGCGAGGTTACGTAGAAGGTAACCCATTGTTGTTCGCCGGTTGGAAAGCAGATACAGAGGTCTAGAGGTTGGGTAATCGTAGGGTTAGTACTACCGTCAAATTGTTTCAAGGGTATAGGAGAGCCAGGATAAGCAGGCATAGAGTACTTCTGGACAAATCTGGATTCAATAAAACAATCGGAAGATCCGCAGTCAACTAATGCAACAAAAGAGACGTCGGGGAGCGAAGGTGAGGTTAAATCTACATTAAGGAAATCTTTGGACAAAGAATGGGAAGTGGCACTGAGTCTGAGCACACGGGTGAGGTTACCGCAATCCTCGGATTGTGTGGTTCCGAGGTTGCTACCTATTTTTTCACCTCCGTAATGGAGGCTGAAGTCCCCTCATTAGGGGTCTTCACTGCCCGACCTTTATAACCGCTATTATTGGTAGACTTGTTCTTCGGGAAGTCCTTGACGATGTGGCCTTTGGTGCTGCAAAGCAGGCAAAGGCCCTGGTCGACCCGATGTTGGCGTTCCTCGGGAAGCAGTTTACCGTCTTTCCCGAGCTTGCTCGATATGTCGGGCTGGCTCTTGTTGTTCGAAGAGTTGCTATTGGAACCCTTGCGTTGTTGTTGGTCTTGTTGCGGTTCTTGTTGTTGTTGGAGCTGCTGGAAGACTGATCGTTGTTAGTGGCATTGCTGCTGGACTGATTAGTGGTGCGCGCGTGCTGGGAACTATGACCATTGATCATAGCATCATATTCCTTACGCTCCCAGTAACGGCTGTCGCATTCCAGCGCGAAGTTCCTAAGCTCGGCAAGGCTGTGGAATCGAGGGAGGTGAAGTAAATCATCCTTGATTCGCTTGGCCAAGCCCTTATATGCGAAGTGTCGGAGGGCCGCATCGTTCCACTGAGTCCGAGTCGAAGCTCGGGCAAAGTCGATAAAGAACCGTGTGGCCTTGTGGTGTTCTTTCATAATGATCTTCTCAAGGTCGATCTCGGCTTGGGCAGCGTTGTCGTATGGACTGAAGTTGAGCTCAAGCTTGGCCTTGAAGCTGTCCCAGTCCTCGAGCCAATCTGGCTCAGGTTGGACTTCGCCGAGGATCGTCGGTTCAAAGTACTGGAGAGCTGAACCAGACAGGTAAGAGATAGCATACTGTACCTTCGAGGCCCCAGTTTTGAAAACTGAGGGGCGATCTTGGAAGTTGAGTACGCATTGGAGGAAGAAGGGGCGAAGCTTGGCCTGGTCAGTACCGTCATAAGTATCTGGTTCCTTGACCTTGGCTCGCGCTTCGGACTCGCGAGGTTTCGCAAGCTTGATGAACACTCGATGCATTAGCTCGTTGTCCTCGAGGTCACCGAGGTCTTCGGGTGGCAGGTTGGGGAGATCCCAATCGTCGTCAGAACCTCCTGAGCCATTACCTGGATCACCTGAAGGGTCACCAGGGTTAGCCTTACCTTTGCCTTTGTTACTAGGCTCGGCGGGGTCTGCGAGGGGTATCCCCGGGGACAGTGGTGAATCGTCAGGGGTGTCATGACGCGTTTATTTCTCATACTCAGGTGCTCTGCCCTGCCATTTCTCACTCCATCTCCGTGTTCGTTCTGATCACCATTGTCATGTTCAGCAACCGATTCGCGCTGTTCGTGCCTATTACCATAGCCACGCCGTCAACGCACGATCGACATCTTTGGACTGACTTGGCAGTCATCACTGGGCCTATCACCTCCTCTGCTCGACCCTCTTCCAATGGTGTTCTGATAATCGGATTGTCATGACCTGTGTATTTCCTGCACCTTGTTATCCCCACTTCCCCTTTCGCTACTCCTCCCCAGTGTTCTCCCTTCCTCGCATTTCGCCAAACAGCCATTCGCTGCTCGCATCATTTGCCAGCAGGCACGCCATCAAATACGATCGATACCATTCACTCGGCATGATGGTTCATCATTAACCCCATCATCTTCTTAATCCAACCCCATTGGGTGTTCGTATGGCCAAAGTGTGTTCGCAGGACGTCCCTTCCATAGGTCGTGCAGGATCAACCCAGTAGACGAAGAGTCCATGCAGGGTAGCATGTATGCGGGTCCCAAGACATGGTTTTATACATAGGTGCCTTCGCCACCTTTACTCTCCGTTGTTTCATGTTCGCACTCTTCCCTCACTCTATTGTATGTTTATTCCATCTACTTAGTACCATGACTGCGCACCCCTATCCAACCCTGACTCGCGAGGGCCTCTTTCCTATTCGCTGATGCCTTACAAGCATTCGATATAAGTAGTTTACATTCGCATGTATATTCCCCAGTTCAATTATCATACGTCGTCCATCTTGTGCAAACTTGACCTCGCTGTGATCATCGTCTTGAGCCTCCTCTTGGAGATTTCTATCTTCGACCAGCAGAGGACTTAGGCATCACTGGTGAGTTCTCATACTTCATCTTCATTAACTTAGCCTTCGAACTATTTTCTGTGCTGTTGGCGAAGGGATTGTCGAGACTTAGATAGCCCTTCCGTGGGACCTTGCACGTTACATCGTCAAGTACCACGGGCTATTTCGCTATGACTGTAGATAGGGTGAGCCCCATTCGGGCAACCCTCTTATCTTGTGAACATTTATTGGTTCACCTATTCGCCTGTTACGTATTGAGATTTCCGCTAAGTCGGAACTGGAAAGGACGGCGGCTTCAACTTATAGGTTGCGCCCCCGATGAACTATCGTCCTAAGTATTTCGGAAATGAGTCGGAAGTCGGAAAGTACTGAACCAAAGGTTTGGTCGGAACTTGGGTCGGAACTGAGGCGGAAGGCGGAAGACGGAAGGCTGAGAGAGACTGAGATCTTGCTAGACTCGCTGTGCTAAGAACAGGAGATGGAGCAAAGGAAATCAAGTATTGAAGGTGATTATCTGATTGCAGAATAACAGACATACATGAGGGGTTTTTATACAAAGCGCAGAACAACAAGTAATGGTATGGTACTAAGCAAATTCCAGAGTAAGCGGAAGTCGAGTACAATGTGTGGGAACTAACTATTGGGAACAATGGGACTACAAGGGGGGTTCAGGGTAAGGTAGAACAATGGCAAAGAACAAGGGGTCGGGAAAACATATCTGACAATGAACTACAAGGATGACCGGATATGTGGTTTTGATGAACGATGAAACGGGTCCGGTGGGTCCGAGTAATAGAGTTGAAAGAACAAGGGAATAGAACAATAGGCGGAATGTCAGAAATGTCGGAGGGGCGGAACGTGTGGCGGAACTGAGGGTCGGAAGTCGGAAATGAACGGTCGTAACAGTATCTCCCTTCTAAGGTCGAGCCCCACGAGACCACAGATCGGATCACGTGACCTGTGAACAAACGCGTCGGAGTTCTAAAAAATAGGCTGAGAAACAAACGCGTCTTCTTTCCATTCCATTATGAGTGCTCCAGTAGACTTCTCTAAAATGTCCAGCACCGAGATGAAACAGCATTTCGCTGATATGCTCGCGCAAAAGGAAGTGGCCAAAAAACGCGAGGCTGAGGAAGCTGCGCAGAAAGAGAAGGAACATCGGGAGAAAAAACGCGAGGCTGAGGAAGCTGCGCGGAAAGAGAAGGAACATCGGGAGAAAGAGCGGAAGGAACAGGAGAGGAAGGTGTTGAGGACAGGAATTATAGGCAGTAGGAATGGACTTGTTGCTCAAAAGAATAGACTAGAAATTAATTCACTCTCTCAGTGAATTTAGTTGTCACTGTAAATATATTATACACTACCTAGAAATTAATTCACTACAGAGGATTTCTAGGTCAATAAATCGAAAGAATGCTAGACTAATTTACTTGCCTCTCTCAGTGAATTTAGTTGTCACTGAGAGAGGGGGAAATTGTTTCACTGCGCATGTACTACTATCCGGCCCTTTAGCGCCCAAGAGCTCGCACGTCGAAGTCATTTCAGACTCCGCTGGGTGCAGCCGCTTGTGAAAGTAGGAATAACAAAATGAAATAGAGAGACAGGGAGTGAGTGGAAAATTTCGAAAATCACCAGAGAAATGGATGCATGATACAAGAACAACATGAGAAGAAATTGAGAAAGCACACAATAAATTGGATATATTATGCTTGATTTTGGTGCAGGAGCATCAATGCACCCAACACGCCCCCTCAAGCTTAATATATTCCAATTTGTTCGTTGAGGATCTTCACTCTAGGACTGGGAAGTCCTTTGGTGAGGATATCTGCCAACATTTGTTCGGTTGGCAAATAAACGAGCTTGGCTTGTTGATTTTTGATTATATCTCGAAGGAAATATAATCTGATGTCGAAATGTTTGGTTCTCGTGTGTTGTTGAGTGCCATATGTGATGGCAATGGCTGATTGATTGTCTGAATAAATTTTGATGGGTCTGTTCAGTGGTTGGAATATTTCAGAAATAAAATGGCGCATCCAAAGAGCCTCTTTGCCCGCCTGGGTCAGGGCGACGAATTCGGCTTCAGTTGATGAGAGGGCTACTATCGACTGTTTCTGGCAACTCCATGAAACAGTGCCTCCATCAATCTGAAATAAGTATGCCGAATACAAACACCTATGACTCTGTGAACCCCAATCTGCATCTGAGTACCCCATCAAGCCGTCTCGATTTCTTCCAAGTGTGAGCTTGTAATGCTTCGTGCCTTTCAAATATTTGAAGACACGTTTGACTGCATTCCAATGTGTGCCACCTGGATTTTCGAGGAATTGCGAAAGCAATGACACCGCAAATGCAATGTCAGGTCGAGTGGCTACAGCTGCCCACATCAGTGATCCTATAGCTTGCCTGTACGGGAACTTCGACATGGCTTTCTTGCCTCTCTCTGTAGAAGGACATTGGTCTTTTGATAATTTAACGGCTGGATCAAGGGGCGTAGCATAAGTCTTTGCATCTTCGAGATTGAATTTCTTGATGATCTTCTCGATGTATGCAGGTTGTGAAATTGCAATAGTTTTCTTCTGCCAGTCTCTTTCGATTTTGAGATTCAATAGCCAATGAATCTCGCCTAGATCTTTCATACTGAAGACCTGAGCAAGATCTCGTTTGACTTCGTCCAGGACTGACTGATTCTCAGCTGTGATGGTGAGATCATCCACAGCTGTTGCAATGATCACATGCCCCTTTCCGCCACGTCTATAAAATACAGCCCCATCTGTGGCTGACGTAGTGAATCCTAATTTGTGGAATTCACCACTTAGACGTTTGTACTATTCCCTTCCAGATTGTTTGAGGCCATAAAGTGCTTTCTTCAAAAGTAGCACTTCGTCTTTGTCTCCAGACTCATATCCATACGGCTGCTTCATGTAAATAGGTTCAGGCAGTGTAGCATTGAGGTATGCATAGTCCACGTCCATTTGATGGATAGGCCAGTCATTCCTAGCAGCAATGGCGCATATTATCCGTAGGGAGGATAACCGAGCAACAGGTGAGTATGTCTCATCATAGTCGACTCCAAACTTCTGTGTGAAGCCTTGGGCGACCATTCTCGATTTAGGCATTATTGGTTTCCCTTCTGGATTACGCTTCCAAAGGTAGACCCATTTATTACCGACAATATTGGCTCCAGGAGGTGGTTTGGCTCGTTCCCACACTCCCTTGTCGATTAGGGCCTCATACTCTTTGTCCATTGATTTCTTCCATATAGGATTATTCAGAGCTTCGTCTGCATTGCTAGGTTCAATTTGACTCAAATCCGGCGCCTTGTTATTGTTTTGACCGTCGGTTAGAAACGCACTGATGGCACACTCATAGCTACTGATGCCATCAATCTCGGAGGATAATTCTTGGTCGAATAAAACTTCTTTATGGTCCTCAACGTCCTCGTAAGCTAGCGTAGTCATATGTGCGCCAGCTTGTCTCTGGGTTTGAGATCTTGTTACGGGACCTGATGGGGCCGGCTGCACTTGTTGTTGACGGATCCTTTCGCTTCTCCTTATCGGTTCAGCTTCTCTAGGTCTGTCATCAACTCCCTGAATAGGTTGCAGCTTTTCAAGATATTCCTCTGGTGCATTTTCATCAATTTCTTCGATCTTTGCTTCTTCGCTGACTAAGCGACCGGGTACAGGCACTGATGCCGGAATGGCCTTCTTCTCTTCTCTAGACGTAGGTAGCTTGGATTCCTCAATAGAAATGATTGGGACCTTTCCCTTCTTCATCTCTGCATCAAACACAACGTTCCGCTCGACAGAAACTTTGTGCGAGTCAGGCCAATAAATATAATGACCATGGCTCTGCGCAGAAATTCCTATCCACCGAGCTCTCTTGGCACGAGCTTCCAATTTATCTCCCTGAGTGACCTTAACATAGACTTCAGTTCCCCACGCATGAATGTCTTTGAGATTCGGTTTCTCATGGTGGATCATCTCGTAGGGCGTTTTATCCGGTAGAGCTCTTGTGTGCGTCCTGTTCCTAAGATAATTGGCATGCTGTATTGCATAGCCCCATAATATCTTAGGAAGGCATGATTCTAACAGCATGGCACGAGTTCTCTCAGTGAGAGTTCGGTTCAGACGTTCGGCAACACCATTAGACTCTGGTGTGTCGTGTACCGTCAACTGATGCTTCGTGCCTTGTTTGGCTAGATGCTGTTCGAATTCAGAGCTCGTATACTCGCCCCCTCGATCAGAAACAAGTGCCTTGATGTGTACATTTCTCTGTCGAAGCATTAAAGCCTCATAGAGCTTGTACTTTGAGAATGCTTCTGATTTGTTCGCCATGAGATAGATCACCGATTCTCTTGAGTAATCATCGATAAAGGAGACATAATATGACTTCTTATCGATTGTGAGGTGCCTTGCAGGTCCCCAGACATCAGAATAAATTCTGTCACCGAATTTTGATGTTCGGTCTCTGGGTTCTCGAGGAAGAGGTTTGCGTGCAATCTTGGCCTGAATACACGCATCGCAGACAATTCTATCGCCTGTGGAGCTCAGTTCAATGCCCAATATCATGCCATGATTTAACAGATGTTGTAGGGACTTCTGTGAGATGTGCCCCATTTTTTGATGAATTTCCATGGCAGACAAACATATATGGGCTTGAGCACTTGGTGACTGGAGGTCTAGTCGATATAAACCATTGACCTTCGGTGCTTGCATCAATACCTTTCCAGTAGCGTTAGATATTGTGCATTTCTGGCCACCGAGTCGAATGTCGTAGCCAGCATCATCGCACCGACCGATCGAGACGAGGGTAGCAGCAATTTTTGGAGCATAATATGTATCTTGCAACGTGACTTCTACTGTTTTATCTCCAACCTTGTTGGATAATACAAGCAGTCCTGAACCGAAGGCATCAAAAGTGCCTTTGTTGGCTGCTCGGATAGTCCTCGGCTGTGAGAATTGACAGTAGTTCCTCAATAAATTTTTGTGAGGAGTCATATGCGATGTCGTTCCGGTGTCGAGTATAACTATAACTCCTGAGGATGTGCTCAAATTGAAATTAGAGCACTCGTCAAAATTGGTGAAGGCAAGATGCCCATCACCACTTTCCTCAGAAGAGGACTCTTCTTCGGCAACATTCGCTTTTGCTTTACCCTTCTTCTTCTTCTTGGCTTTGGTTTTTTTCTTCTGACGTGGTCCTTGACCTTCTTTACCACCTCCTTTAGCCCAGCAATTTTCGATGGAATGTCCAGGCTTTTTGCAGTTGGTGCATACATGCGCCTTCTGCCCCTTCTGGTCCTTCTTAGTAGATGAACCAATAAACACCTGCTCTTGTTGCGGGAGTGTTTTCTTCCTGTCATACTGAGCCTTTAGTACCCTAATAATATTATCAGGGACCAATGGCATCCCGCATTCTTCAAGCGAAGTGGTAAGGGCGTTCATGACTGCCTCATAGGATGGTGGAAGTGATGCAAGGATGATGTCCATGAATTCTTCTTCGGAAACTCTGGCTCCCATCTCATTAAGATGAGCATATAGGTCTTGGGCCTTGTCCAAATGATCTCTCAAGTCTCCATCCTCAGGACATCTCATACTACGGAGTTGTCGCTGCAGGCTGGTGAGGACCATCTTGGGCTTTTTGGTCATCTCATTGACCAATGCATCCCAAGTCTCTTTTGCTGTCTTCTGCTTCTGTAGCATCAGGGCTAATGACTCTGACACTGAGACGATGATTTGGGTCTTGGCTTGTCCTTCTCTAGCAAGGTATCTCTCCAGCTTCTCCTCAGCCTTATCCATCTGAGTTTCCTCAGCTTCAGTAAGAATATGGCCTGGGGGCATAACTGGAGGATCAGGAGGTCGAGTGACTCTCCCTTCTACATGCTTGAGTAGATTTTTGGACTCGAAATAGCTGATGAGAGTGGCTCGCCACAATGGCCAATTACTACCATCAGTAGCAGCTTCTCAACACCCAATAGCTTCTCAGAAGTGTCTCCGGGGCCCATAACCCTGTAGAGGACAGGAATTATAGGCAGTAGGTATGGACTTGTTGCTCAAAAGAATAGACTAGAAATTAATTCACTCTCTCAGTGAATTTAGTTGTCACTCTAAATATATTATACACTACCTAGAAATTAATTCACTACAGAGGATTTCTAGGTCAATAAATCGAAAGAATGCTAGACTAATTTACTTGCCTCTCTCAGTGAATTTAGTTGTCACTGAGAGAGGGGGAAATTGTTTCACTGCGCATGTACTACTACCCGGCCCTTTAGCGCCCGAGAGCTCGCGCGTCGAAGTCATTTCAGACTCCGCTGGGTGCAGCCGTTTGTGAAAGTAGGAATAACAAAATGAAATAGAGAGACAGGGAGTGAGTGGAAAATTTCGAAAATAACCAGAGAAATGGATGCATGATACAAGAACAACATGAGAAGAAATTGAGAAAGCACACAACAAATTGGATATATTATGCTTGATTTTGGTGCAGGAGCATCAATGCACCCAACACTTCCCCCCCATCCCATTCCATATCATCATCAATGTCATGGGTGCGGATAAAGTTATGCAAGATGCAAAGAGCAGAGATGATATGACCCTGCACTGCAATTGGGAACTCATTTGCAAATCGTAGCATGGCAAATCGTTTCTGAGATACCCCAAAAATCCTTTCAACCACATTTCGTGCCTGTGCGTGTCGCAGATTGAACAGTTCCTTGGGATTTCCAGGTCTATGAACTGTGATAAATATTGGAGATAATAAGCCTATGGTTCCACAACTCACTTGTGCTGACTAGCCTCCCACTCCCGGAGATGGTAGCGAACACCTCGATATGGGACAAGCAATGCATCACATGAGGCAAACCCAGCATCAGCAAGGTAGTACTTCCCAGCTGGTATCTTCAGGTCATGGCACTGTGCATCCTCAAAGATTGCACCATCATATGCACTACCCTCCCAGCCAGCAAGGACATAGCAAAAATGCATGTCAAATGTACATGCTGCAAGCACATTTTGGGTAACCCCCCCTTTCCTGTTCCGGTAACGTGCCTTGTCCTCACTGGGTGGATGAACATCCAGATGTGTCCCATCAATTGCACCTAGTGTGTCCTGAAAGTATGGAAAGAGATTTGGGTTGCTCTCAATCTCTTCAGCAAGTGGTGTGTTCTCATCAGGGAGTTGGACATAGGTATTATAGAATGGGGTCGTGGTGGGAGCTTCAAGTACTCTGTGAAAGCATCTAGGGACATGATCAAAACAGGTAATCACATAAAAATAGTAAACTCAATAACTTTGATATGGTGTCTCCACTTCGCTGAAAGCATTCGGCAAGTTTCCTATTAGACAGGTTGGTTACGGCTGTGTACAAGAAAATAGCAACTTGTTCCTCCAAGCAAATGTGGCGGGTATGGCCCAGTAGACTTTTGCTTGCAAGCTCCAAGCACAACGCTTGAAATACATGTTTATGCATGCCAAGTTGGTCCTTCATGCATTGTGGATTGCCATCCAGAAGTTCCTTCACCCAGCCCCATCCTGACAGTACTGAATTATGGAGCGGTTTTTTATCTAAGTACCTTTTTTGATAGAATGTTGCCATATTGGCAAGGGCACCGGTAAGCACCAACAAAGCGGCCATTCGGTGTTTCTGGAGCCTCTCCGACATGCCCCGTCTCATTTGGGAATGTACTGGCACCATGCTTTCTTCAAAGGGGTGCGGTGGCAGCGGTGCAGAGGAAAAATTCTGTGTCACGTGACAGAATTTCAATTTGGAGTGTTCGGCTGCCTTCGGTGAAATTGAGCAAAATCACGCAATTTGAGTGTCGCGTTCGGCGGGCTGAAACTGAGCAAACGAGATCACAATACCGCACCACCCGAATTGACATTGTGTTTTCTAATTGCGAATTACAATTCCGCCGCCGAACGAGCTCTAAGCCAAACCTCGCCTCTTATTCGTTTGCCTCCAAAGTTGGGACTCGTGCGTAGGGTCGGCGCGGCACATAAGCTGAAGCCAAGTCAGCCAAGTCCCTCTCCGACTTCCCTGTCAGAACCTCGCCCTGTAACCTCGGACCTTACCTCGGGTTTTGCGCCCGAGCTCGGTCAACCTTATGAAGGATCGTATCGTAACACTTTGGAAATCTACTGGAAATGCTAATGATATTCCACATTTCTTCAAAATTTCCCAGTTCAAGAAATCCTTCAAAAATTGTAAAATTATCACCTCAAAATCTTCAAGAAACTCTCAGGAAACACTGAATTTCCTCCTCTATGAAGCTAAATATTTAATAAAGTTTCCTCAGTTTGTAAATTCTATGAAAATGTTGGTTTCCTGAATATTTTTATGTATCAAGTTCAGATCAGAAAGGACAGCAGCTTCAAGGTAAGATAGAAGTCATCTTAAACTGGCACCTTTATGTAAGTGGGCGCTTAGGTCACGTGATGCGCCAAATCCTCGCCTCGGGAAATTTTTTTTTTTTCCCCTTTCAGAAGGCACCTTGGTGCAATGACATGTTCTATAATATAATTAGTGGCATTAAATCATATTACATGAATTCCTTGTCCAACTCAGACATAATGTTTGGAGGTAAAGTACGATGGGCATGGTATTTACGGTTTGCCCAGACAGCTTGTGCCCCATTCAACCCTTTTTTGTAGGCATCTATAAATCGGGCCAACCTATTAGCATACCTGTTGAGGAGTTAGAATCTGCTGATAGGAAACAATTCTCACACACCTCTCAATCTGTACCAAGGGGACATCATCTAGACAGCCACGACCCCTGAGGCCTGAATGTGTGAACGGGGTCAAGCACAACCTGCCAGGCGGTCAAAGTGACGACTAAGTAAGCGGCCTGCAGTGGAACTCACCTAGTGTAAGGTTGTACCTACCTAAACCCCGATTTAAGCAGTAGAAATGTAGCAAGGGCCCCAGAGCGGTTTGAAGCTTTTTTCGTGCATTGTCCAAAGGTTCGAAAGGCTGACCAATAGGTCACGTGACCTATCACGTGACCGCCAAATTCCATCGGTTGAAAAACCGAAATTGCAGGAAATCATTCTATGACATTGGAAAAATAATTTGATATTTTTTCTATGTCACATTTTGGATGCTATATATCTCCTCAATAAATATAGATATATCCTAAGTCTCTCCTAAGGATTGTAGGTAGACATGTCCCAAAGAGACTCTAGGAAGCCATTTGGCAAAAAGTGTTTGCCTTTGAGCGTTATTGAGCTCACCGTTGGACTGTGCTCAGCTTATGTAAGGGGTGCCAGTTTAAGATGACTTCTATCTTATGTGTTGCACACCCAATGAACTATTGTCCTAAGTATCTCGGAACAGAAGTCAGAAGTTGGAAGAGGCAGAGGTCATGCAGCTGACATCTGAGATGAAATTAATTACTATAGTACTAGACAATTTTCTTTGCTTTTCTTTTCTTTTCCACGGTACATGCATGTGCTGTCAACTCACCTCTCACTTGGACTCAGCTTCCCTGTTTGGGATGTATGGCATGAGAGGCTGGAGATGTGAGGGCAACTCTCCCTAGACAGCGGACTGATGCAGCCTGGTAGAGGAGGATCCAAAGAGGAAAAGCTAAGGACCTCCGCTACCAGTGCGCTACCTATATAGCCCTGATCAAAGTCAGGGATGTCCGCTCCACTCCTGACACACATCCGGCGTGCGTCCCTGTGGCCCTCGCCTACTACGCGTGTCTCAACCCACTACCTTGGCGCCATTCAGGGATGATTTCCGAAGCCAAAGCTTCAAAACTCAGCCGGGACCTCGGGATGTGTTTGGGTCAGACCCGGATCTCAGGTCGGAGCTGAAGCCAAGGCTAGAAATGCCCTCAGGAGGGGGTTCCCCTGACATCTGTAAGGACCCGGCCTTTGGCCGGTTACTCACCGGTATAACCCTTTTTCTGAGCTCAAGCCTTGTGATACTTGTGCCCAAGTACTCGTGATTCTAATCCTGCGCCCGAGCCTGAGCCCGAGCTTGAGCTCATATCCAACCTTGATCCCATGCCCGAATCCCCTTAGTTACTGATCCCGTTCCATCACACATCATTCGTATATTGACTTTGCCCTGGCCTCGCCCTGACCCCCCAAATATGCTCACCCCTGACCCTTACCCTCGCTCGTATATAAACCCCCCTGTATGCATCCCTATTCCTCAGTCTGAAAATCAACTATCGTACCTCTTGATCCTTAGTTAGTTTCTAAACCTTTGCCTCTTGAGCCAAACCTCGCCTCTTATTCGTTTACCTCCGAAGTTGGGACTTGTGCGTGTCAAGATTGGTTTTCAGGCATTAATATCGTGTATTAGTGAACACAGCGAATGCCCGAATGACTTGTGCGAATAAGTATGCCGTTCGGCGAATAGGTGAACCAATAAATGTTCACAAGATAAGAGGGCTGCCCGAGTGGAGCTCGCCCTATCTACAGTCATAGCGAAATAGCCTGTGGCACTTGACGATGTAACATACAAGGTGTCACGGAAGGGTTGTCTAAGTAGCGACAATCCCTTCACAGGTGAAGGTGCTCCTTCGGAGCCCTTCGCTGTCAGCACAGAAAATAGTTCGAAGGCTAAGGTAACGAAGATGAAGTATGAGAACTCACCAGTGACGCCTAAGTCCTCTTCTGGTTGAAGATAGAAATCTCCAGGAGAAGGCTCAAAATGATGATCACAGTGAGGTCAAGTTTGCACAAGATGGATGACATATGATAATTGAACTGGAGAATATACATGTGAATGTAAACTACTTATATCGAATGCTCGTAAGGTATCAGCGAATAGGAAAGAGGCCGTCATGAGTCAGGGTTGGATAGGGGTGCGCAGTCATGATACTAAGTAGATGGAATAAACATACAATAGAGTGAGGGAAGAGTGCGAACATGAAACGACGGAGAGTAAAGGTGGCGAAGGCGCCTATGTACGAAACCATGTCTTGGGACCCACATACATGCTACCCTGCACGGACTCTTCATCTACTGGGTTGATCCCGCACGACCTACGGAAGGGACATCCCACGAACACACTTTGGCCATATGAACACCCAAAGGGGTTGGATTAAGAAGATGATGGGGTTAGTGATGAACCATCGCGCCGGGTAAATGGTATCGATCGTATTTGATGGCATGCCTGCTGGCGAAATGTGCGAGCAGCGAATAGCGGTTCAGAGAATGGGGCGAACAGCGGATAGAGTGGATGTAGAGGAGGAGTGGTCGGAGGGTGAGGCGAACTCTGGTGAAGATGCTAGTGAGTGATGAGGGGGAACATAGAGGCAGTGGAGTAAGAAAAATAGACAGGTCATGACAGTGCATAGGGTCGGCGCAGCACATAAGCTGAAGCCAAGTCGCTCTCCGACCTCCCTATCAGAACCTCGCTCAGTAACCTCAGACCTTACCTTGGGTTTCGCCCCCGAGCTCGGTCAACCTTACGAAGGATCGTATCATAACAGCTGGGAGGAGTTTCACAACGTTGAATACTGGGTGCAGCCGAGCCATTGAAGTGGGCAGGCGCAGCCGATACGTGTTCTTCCCGACTTTCCAAACCACCATAAAGGGGTTAAGGTATCAGTGGGCCAGCTTAGCCGAGGGCCAGGTGGTTTGGATGTCACTTGTATCAAGGAAGACTCAGTCTCCGATGGTGTACTCAGGGGCAGGGATTCGGCATTGGTTGTAATACCAAGCCATGTCATCCTTTGCCTTGACCAGTGCTGCCCGCGCTTCCAGGAGTGTGTCAGGGGACACCCTGTTTTCCATTTCCAGTTCCGACACCACACCCAGTTCCGACTCCATTTCCGACTCCGCTTCCGGTTCCGATTCCATCTCCGCCTCCGGTTTCGGAAATGATTCCGCTTCTGGGAGAACTTCCACCAGTTCTGCTCGCCTTGCCAGTTCCACTCCAATTTCCGACTTCCACTCTCGGAACAGTGTCGGAAATCAAGCGACTCGCGTAATAGGTGGCATCAAGGGTCGATCAAGGGTCGGGGAGGTCAGGGAGGTGCAGGGTTGATGGCGGGTGCCAAGTGTTGTCCCTGGCTGCGCAGCGTAGTATAATACGGGCTCGCTGACATTGGGGGTCCTTAGACCTTTCTCTTTGGATTTCCCCTTGTCAGGTGAGAATCCCCTCTCTTGTATGCTCTGTTCGTTTATACATACTTTGGAGATTTCCCCTTGTCAGTTGTGTGTTAGTGTGATCTCCACAACTAGCCAGGGTTGCCCTTACAGCAGAAAAGTCTCTTCCCTAGAGGACCGGCGGTCGTACTGCGCGTTGCAGCCGCCATAGGTGCGTTCGGAATCGGAGACAGCAACTCGGAGATCGCAACCTCTTCCACACACACAGCGTACGACAGCCCTTCTTCTTACGTCGAGCTCCCAACCCCGGAAATCCCGTCCCACATTTCTCCTTCTGACCTGGAGCCGGACGATCGTCTTCGGAATGTGGAGGAGGAATTGACGCGGAACCGGATGAAGACCGACACGATTGAAACAGCCTTACAAGCGATTTTGGCTAAGTTAGATATTCCACAAAGTGGTGGAAATGAAATGCTGGATGATCCGGATTTCGGAAAAGCGGAACTGGCGGAAAAGAGGATGTCCGTGAAGTTAGCAAAGGTCAAACCCGCAACTCCGGCAGACTTTGACGGAGATTGGGAGAAGGGACGCGCATTCTTCAACACATGCAGCATCTACTTCGCAATTGTCGGAGACCTCTTTCCGAACGACCAGGCTCGGATTCACTGGACATTGTCCTTTTTCAAGTCGGACCGCGCAGCCCGTTTTGCAAACAAGGTGATCCGACATGAAGCAAAGGGCAAGGGGAACTACTTCCGGGACTGGGACGCCTTCGAGAAAACATTTTCCAACCAGTTCTGCCCGAAAAACGAGCAGCTCACAGCCCTTACGAAGCTCGAGGGGACCAGCTGGTACCAGGCCAAGGATCCGGTCGATGACTACATCGATCGCTTCCAGGAGCTCATCGACCTTGCGGAGTATGACGACGACAAGACGATCGTCATCAAATTCCGACGAGGACTTGATCCGACACTCCAGAACCAAGTCGCGCTGCTTGGGGATGGAGCTCCGGATTTTGATGACCCGGAAGGGTGGTACCAAGCTGCACAGAGGGTGTCCCGGAACAGGGAAGCAAATGAGGCCTTTGTGGAGACAAGCCGGAACATGACACGCAGTTCCACTCGTCCTACTCCACCTGTGCCAAAACCCGGAAGCGCATTCATTCCCATGCGGAAAGTATTTCCGATGGTTGTTCCGCCTGCTCCTATTAGGAACCCTAGCCCCTCCCTCGAAGACTGGCCCTGCCCCAATGGATGTTGACCGCATGCGCGGAAAAGGCCGCGGAACTATCACCTGCTTCCGATGTCAACAACCAGGCCACTATGCCCGCGAGTTCCCCCAAGCCTTTGACAGCCGGCTTATGACCACAGAGGAGAAGCTTGAGCTCCTTCCAGAGTTCCTCGCACTTGCGGACATAAGCAGAGTGCCCACTGCAGAAGAAGTTTCCGAAAATGCGGAACATGGTGCATCGGAAGTGGAAGATGCGTCGGATTTTGTGACGCGCAGCGGGTGAGATGTGTGCCCCTGCTGCCTGTACATAACCGGTTTGCCTGTCTTGAAGTAGAGAATGAAAAGCCCCCACTCCCCTCACTTCGTACAGACCCACCGGATAAAGTCACACAAAAACCAAATCCAACACCCCATCCATCCCGCATCCGCCCTTGGGAGAACACCTTCCGAAGCGCTATGTTGTCGCTGCCACCCCTGGCCCCAAGTCACTAGTCATTAAGGTGGAGATCCAGATGACAGATACGGCGGAAGTCAAAT
The DNA here is from genome assembly GCA_015179125.1 of Gautieria morchelliformis. Lineage (NCBI taxonomy): Eukaryota > Fungi > Basidiomycota > Agaricomycetes > Gomphales > Gomphaceae > Gautieria > Gautieria morchelliformis. The sequence continues at coordinate 62,077 of WHVA01000471.1, read as the reverse complement.
CCGGACCCGCCCTTGTCGATTGCGGGCCCACTGGTCAGTTTATAGACTGGGACTATGTGGAACGGAACCGACTGACCACGCGGAAGTTGCAACGTGCAATCCCGGTGTTCAATGTGGATGGAAGCCCCAATGAGGCAGGGTCCATCACGGAGATAGCAGACACAATTCTCCGCTACGATGGACACTCGGAACACACTTCCTTTGCAGTCACCAGCCTGGGGAAGCAAGACATCATCCTCGGGTTTACCTGGCTTCAGGAGCACAACCCGGAGATCAATTGGCAGACTCGGAAGGTACTGATGAGTCGATGTCCAGCCAAGTGCCACATGTGCCGGTCGGAAGTGCGGAAGGAGCGCCAGGAGCAGCGGAAGACCGAACAGCTCATACAGACATGTCGTTCCAGCCCCCATCCACTGCTTGCAGAAGAAGACTCGGAAGCGGAATTTGACCCGGATCCCACTTCCAATTCCAATTCCAATTCCAATTCCGATTCTGATTCCGACGTCATCCGACTCGGCCCGGAAGACACTCTGGCGGAAGGGGAGCGCTTGCTGTACGTAAACCTTCCGCCGGAAGCGGAACACATCTGCGCCACCGGAAATATTTCGCAACGCCTTGCTGAAGCCTCCAAGAGGCATGATAGAGTGGAGGCGGAAATTCTGGAGTACCTGTGGGAGTTTGAGGACGTCTTTTCCAAGGAGTCGTTTGATGCCCTGCCTCCACGGAAGTTGTGGGACCATGCCATCGAGTTGGAGCCTGGGTCAAAGCCCACCAACTGCAAAGTCTACCCGCTGTCACCCAAGGAGCAGGTAGAGCTCGATGCATTCCTTGCGGAAAACCTCCGTACAGGGAGGATCCGCCCCTCTAAGTCACCCATGGCATCTCCGGTGTTCTTCATCAAGAAGAAGGACGGCTCGCTCAGACTTGTGCAGGATTACCGGGCCTTGAATGCGATCACGATCAAGAACCGGTACCCCATTCCACTCATTTCCGAACTGATCACACAACTCCGTGGGGCGAGGTACTTCACTAAGCTGGATGTCCGCTGGGGCTTCAATAATGTCCGGATCCGGGAGGGAGACGAGTGGAAGGCCGCATTCCGCACCAACCGAGGACTCTTTGAGCCACAGGTCATGTTCTTTGGCCTCACCAACAGTCCTGCCACGTTCCAGACGATGATGAACGACATTTTCCGTGACATGATAGCAGAAGGGATTGTCTGCGTCTACCTCGATGACATCCTCATCTTCACGAAAACAATGTCCGAACATTGGGAAGTCATGCGGAGAGTGCTGGAACGACTCCGGGAATACAACCTGTGTCTCAAGCCGGAAAAGTGCGAATTTGAGCGGACGCGGATAGAGTATCTTGGGGTGATTGTGTTGGAGGGAAAGGTGGAAATGGACCCCGTCAAGGTTTCCGGTGTATCGGATTGGCCCGTGCCGCGGAACAAGAAGGAGGTCCAGTCCTTCATTGGGTTTGTCAATTTCTACCGGCGGTTCATCAAGGACTTCTCCTGCCACGCCCGTGCCCTCTTCGACCTCACCAAGAAGGAGGTTGGATGGCGGTGGGGAGAGCCGGAACAGGCTTCCTTCGACAAACTCAAAGAGCTGATCACTTCTGCCCCGGTCCTGATCTTTCCCGACGACTCTCGCCCTTATCGAGTCGAGGCGGATTCTTCCGACACAGCTACCGGAGCAGTCTTGTCACAACAGTCATCAGAAGGTGGTGGGGGGGTGGCATCCGATTGCCTTCTTCTCTAAGAGCCTCAGTCCGGTCGAGCAGAACTATGAGATCCATGACAAGGAGATGCTGGCAATCATCCGGGCGCTGGAGGAGTGGCGACACTTCCTCGAGGGTGCTCTATGCCCATTTGAGATCTGGACAGACCACAAGAACCTCGAGTATTTTCGCACGTCTAAGAAGTTGAACTGACGACAAGCACGGTGGTCCCTACACCTGTCCTGGTTTGACTTCATGCTCCACCACCGCCCCGGCCGCACCATGGGCAAGCCCGATGCCCTATCCCACCGCGCGGATCATGGAAGCGGAAGTGGAGACAACGCGGATATAACACTGCTCCGCCCAAGTCTCTTTGCAATCCGCGCCCTAGGAGTGACTGCAGTTGGAGCGGAAGCGGAAATGCTCCGGGATATCCGGAGGCAGTACCGGAATGGAGAGAAGGAGGAGTCGGTGGTGAAGGCAGTGGAGGAACTTCAGAAAGGGCACTCACGGTCGGTACGGGCAGCGGAATGGTCGGAACGTGATGGGCTGCTCCACTTCAGAGGCAAGGTCTACGTTCCAGGTGGGGCGGACCTCCGCCGCCGCATCGTGTCCCAGCACCATGACACGCGGGTCGCTGGGCATGCTGGCAGGTGGAAGACGCTGGAGTTAGTGGCTCGGAATTACTGGTGGCCTCAGATGTTCCGCTACATTGGACAGTACGTGAAGACATGTGACCTTTGTCTCCCAACCAAAGCGCAACGACATCCGCCCATCGGAGAACTTGTTCCGCTCTCGGTTCCCGAATCCCGCTGGGACACCATCAGTGTCGACTTCATCGTTGAACTCCCAGAGTCTCATGGCTACGACGCGATCATGAACATCGTGGATTCGGTAAGCAAGGTGTCCCACTTCATTCCGACGCACACGATGATCACAGCCCTCGGAGCGGCCCGCCTGTTCCTTGCGCATGTCTGGAAGTTGCATGGGCTCCCGAAGCAAGTTGTTTCCGACCGAGGTCCGCAGTTTGTCGCGGAACTGACTCGAGAGCTCTACCGCCTGCTCGGCATAAAGCTGGCTGCCACCACAGCGTACCATCCGCAGGGTGACGGACAGACGGAACGGGTCAATCAGGAGTTGGAGCAATATCTCCGCCTCTTTGTCAACGAGAGGCAGGATGACTGGGATGAGTTACTTCCACTGGCAGAATTCCAATACAACAACCATGTCCATTCCGCCACACAACAGACTCCCTTCATGCTTGACTCCGGACGACACCCGCGGATGGGCTTCGAACCACGCCAAGCTGAGTCCCGACTCGAGACGGTCAATGAGTTCCGAGACCGCATGGACTCCACCCTTTCGGAAGCCAAGTCGGCCCTTGCAAAAGCCAAGGATGACATGGCAAGGTACTACAACCAACGCCGGGTTCCTGCCCCGGAGTACCAAGTTGGAGACAAGGTGTATCTAGATGCTAGTGACATCCGCACCACACGCCCTTCGCAGAAGCTTGCCCACCGCTACCTCGGGCCCTTCACAGTGACACAGAGGGTTGGACGGAATGCATACCGCCTCCGACTTCCGATGTCCATGTCCCGCCTCCACCCCGTCTTCAACGTGGTGAAGTTACTCCCTATGCTTGAAGACCCAATTCCAGGTCGGAAGGCTTGTCCGCCACCTCCGCCGGAAATTGTAGATGGGGAAGAGCACTATGTGGTGGAACGGATCCTGGACAGCCAGTTTGTGCGAGGACGACTCCAATTCCTCGTGAAATGGGAAGGGTATGGGTATGAGGAGAATTCGTGGGTCCCGGAGCAAGATGTTTCCGCTCCAGACAAACTCCGGGAGTTCTATAGGACATATCCCGGTGCCCCTCGCCGGATCCGCTCGCTGGCATTTCAATCCCTCGTGTCCCGTGCTTCGAGGACGCAGCACGCTAGAGGGGGGGTGATGTCAGGGGACACCCTGTTTTCCATTTCCAGTTCCGACACCACACCCAGTTCCGACTCCATTTCCGACTCCGCTTCCGGTTCCGATTCCATCTCCGCCTCCGCTTTCGGAAATGAGTCCGCTTCTGGGAGAACTTCCACCAGTTCTGCTCGCCTTGCCAGTTCCACTCCAATTTCCGACTTCCACTCTCGGAACAGTGTCGGAAATCAAGCGACTCGCGTAATAGGTGGCATCAAGGGTCGATCAAGGGTCGGGGAGGTCAGGGAGGTGCAGGGTTGATGGCGGGTGCCAAGTGTTGTCCCTGGCTGCGCAGCGTAGTATAATACGGGCTCGCTGATATTGGGGGTCCTTAGACTTTTCTCTTTGGATTTCCCCTTGTCAGTTGTGTGGTAGTGTGATCTCCACAACTAGCCAGGGTTGCCCTTACAGAGTGAGGCTTCCGTCCGGTCCCGGAATTCGTTCACAGCTTCCATCCAAGAGTTCGGCTGGTTGGGTTCAAGCCCATCCGAGGGTGCCAGCCAGTGTCGAGCATGAACAGGGTTTCTCGAGTTGAGGAGTGGATGTGGTTATTGTACTGGAACTCCGCAAGCAGGAGGAGTTCATCCCAGTTGTCTTGCCTCTCATTCACAAAGAGTCGAAGGTACTGTTCAAGCTCTTGGTTGACACATTCCATCTGGCCATCCCCTTGCGGGTGATACGCAGTGGTTGTGGCCAGTCTGATCCTGAGCATACGGTACAGTTCTCAGGTGAGCTCGGCCACGAACTGGGGGCCTCGATCGGAAACTACCTGGCGTGGGAGCCCATGCAGTTTCCAGACATTCCCAAGGAACAGTCGGGCCACTCCGAGGGCCATTACTGTGGTCATTGTCGGGATGAAGTGGGACCTTTTGCTTACTAGGTCCACTACACACATGACTGTGTTGTACCCATGGGATTCTGGTAGTTTGACAATGAAGTCTACGCTAACTGTATCCCACCGGGATTTGGGAACTGGGAGCGGGACCAGCTCACCGGTCGGGGGTTGACGTTGGACCTTGGTGTGTAGGCAGAGGTCACAGGACCTCACATACTGGCCGACATACCTCGACATCTGTGGCCACCAATAGTTCGGTGCCACCAGTTCCAGTGTCTTCCACCTCCCGGCATGCCCAGCTACCCAAGTGTCATGGTGCTGGGACACAATTCAGCGCCGAAGGTCATGTGCATCCGGGACGTAGATCTTTCCCCGGAATTGCAACAGCCGGTCCCCCTCTGACCACTCAGCACTTTGTACCAAGCTGGAGCGCCCCTTCCGGAGTTCTTCCACTGCCTTCACAACCAACTCTTCGCTTCCCCCATCTCGGAAACCACTGCAGATGTCTCGGAGGATGTCGGCTTCTTCACCAACAGCTGTCACTCCTTCGAGTGCCCAAACCACGAAGAGCTCAGGACGGAGCAGTGTCAGGTCAGTGTTGTCCCCACTCCCAGAGTCATGGTCTGCACGTCACGACAGGGCGTCCGGTTTACCCATGGACCTTCCTGGCCAGTGGTGCAACTCAAAGTTGAACAGAGACAAGTAGAGGGACCACCGGGCCTGTCTCCGGTTGAGCTTCTTGGATGTGCGGAAGTACTGGGAGAGGACACGGCCAGGGTTGGTGGAGCGGGGGAAGAGGGGTGCATGGGGGACAGTGAGGAGGGGCGGCGGGGAGCGCGGGGGCATGAGGGCGGCGGGGGTGGCGGGGTGCGGGGAGGTCGGGGTCGACGGGGAGCGGGCAGGGGAAGATGAGGGGGAGAGGCGAAGGAGGGCGGGGGGAGCCGGGGGCGGTGGCGGGGGCGGGGGCGTCTGGAGGACGGGGACATCGTCGTAGTGGTCGCTGTCGCTGTCCGAGTCGGGGGCAGTCAGCGGGGAGGGGCGCTGGACAGGGCGCCAGGACGGCGGGGAAGGCTCGGACGGCTTTTGGGACTTGGGCTTGAGCCAGCGCGACAAGCGGGTCGCAGAGCGGGGCAAGTCGAGCACGTCGTCCGGGTCCGGGGTCTGGACGGCGGAGCCGTCGGACGACGACGACGACGAGGCAGCGGTGGCGGCGGCGTTGACGGCAATGTGGACGGCGAAATTGGGTGTGGACGGCTTGGCAGCGTCGGTGTCGGGGCGGGCTGAAGTGCGATTTCATCGTCGTGTCATGGAAGGAAAGGGAGGCTTATTTTTAGAGTGTGACACCTGTCGATCCGTGACTCGGGCGCACGTGTTGCTGCGCCCCCTGCCCAGGTACCACGGCTAAAGTATTCACTCTCGACGTCGCGAAGCACGATGCTCGGATGTGTTTTTCCGGCCTCCTATCCCGTATTCCCGACCATCCATGTTCCGCCTGCTCCAGGGCCATAACCCGGGCCACAACACGGCATTCAGCGAGGCGGTGGAGACGCTGCCGAGCGAGTCCAAGTCGTTTCTCCTCGCCACCAATCTCGATATCACCTTCACCCCAACCCACGTCGGAAGGGAGGTCCATGAATACTGCAACAAGCAGCTCAGCCAGAGTCGCTTGTATCAACACACCCAGACCTTCGTTGAGACTGCCATCGACCCTCTGGAGACCATGGACCAAAGAGTCCCGGGCAATCTAGTCCTCGGAATAGCGTCGTGTCTGCGTTTCGTCGTCACGGTCAGTATCCTAGCTCATCCAACGTCCACGGCTTTGACCCCGTGGAACAGCTGGTCTGCCCCTTCGCCCGACACTTCGAGAACATTACCCATGTCTTGGAAAAGATCCCCGGAGAGCTGTATTCCTATGACAGATGTGTCATTTCTTGGTACCCGAACTCACCCCGCCTCCACGAGGTAGGAAATCGCTTCGGCCCATCATGCCCATCTCATGTTTATGTTTGCAGGCCATGGTAAAGATGTATTCTGACATTTTCACCGTCTGTATCACCGTCATGCGTGTCTTCAAGAATCAGAAAGGCGCAGACCGCAGTAAGTACTTGCCGTCTCCTTGTCCTCTGCGTTCAATACGTGGTTATAGGCAAGTTTATGATATATTTCCGAGCTCTCAATCCATGCGACATCGCACTGCACAAAGTGGTCACACAATTCGACATCCGACATGCCGAGCTAAAACGCGAGATTCAACTTGCCAGAGAGCAAACCGCCCAAAGATGGGCTCTGGGTACGTCTCCAACTTCTGGCCATATTCCTCTGCGACTAATTGTGCCGCTGAAAGAACGCAAACGAGATGGTCTATTACTGCCCGGTGGCATGGTTGCCGATTATGCCTGGACGCATGCATCATGTCGTGCTCTGATCGCCTCAGATGCTTCTGGCCGATGGTTGCTGTTGCGGCCAGAATACACTGCGTGGAAATCCAACACATGGGACAAGGATACTGCTTCATTATGGATCACTGGAAATGGTGCGTGTACTCCAGGGTTTCTCAATGTTGAATCCTATCTTCACTCCTCTCTAGCTGGCACTGGAAAGACTATACTAGTGTAAGTATCCTTCATATCTATTGGTAAATGGTAGTAATCAGCCTGAACAGCTCAACTGTCATTGAAGACCTTATGGACATGAGAAGTTCCAAAACAGCTGTTGCATGCTTTTATTGCCAACAAAAGAAACATAATGGTCAGGTGCTCCTAGGCACACTGCTCTATCAGCTCACCAACCAGATTCCATTCCCCTCACCACACTTCCCCACTTTTGACTCCTCCATCAACGAGATCCCAGTGCTAAAGGCATCCATAATTACTCTTCAGCAGATGGTGTTTGAATCAATCTACCTTGTTGTTGATGCTCTGGATGAGCTTGATATTGTGACTGGGACCAATGCTGCTTCTGATCAATATGGTGTCCTCTCCATCTTGAAGGAGTTAGCAGGTATCCCAGGTCTGCGAGTGCTGGCAACTGGTCGGGAAAAAGACAACATTAAAGCTGTACTTGGTCCACCTTCTATAACAATTACAGAGGACGATATCTCGGATGAAATCAACAGCTACATCAAAGATAGGGTTTGCCTGTTGTAGCCTCACATTTCCTCTTCCACTCCTCATCCTCTATACCATGCCCATGCACCACACCCATGGCCCTGCGTGTTTGTAAAGAGCCCTGAGCTACAAGATGATATCATCAAGGCATTAACGGAGGGTGCTCATGGGATGTGAGTGGCTTGTTCATGGAATCCTTCAATAGGTTGACTGTCATACCAGATTCCGTTGGGCTCACTTACAGGTCCTCGATTTTAGTAATGGTCAAACAGTGCGTGACATGACAGAGAGAATAAGGCGACTTAAGAATGGACTAGACATGATATATAATTGATCCCTGATCAATTGAGCTTGGTGAAGCTTAATGTAATAATGCCCATAGGATACTGCAATGGCTTCCAATGATCACTGATGTTATCAATTGCAACTGCCTCTACGAGTTCAGAAAGTGCAAGGGCCACTGGAAATAAGTAAGAGTTTGTTGTCACAGACATTGGTTAGTAACTGCACTCATCTCATCATTCATGAAACTCTCTAATAAAGACTGGGAGAAAGACAATATTCACAGTCAAGGATTTCCCTACCAGCTCAAATGCATCAGTGGAGATAATATGTATATTTTTGATCCAGTGGAAGCAGACACTATGTTGGCTGAATGTGTCTTCAAATTTCTTAATACTATCTGCATCCAGTTGGGGGAATAGACATGAGATTGAGCAAATCCCCCATTAACCTACCATGTTGACAAAACACATGTATGCATTATCTTACAAGGCAACATCCCAAAAGACAAGAACCAAAAAAAAAAAAAAAAAGGGTGTGCCCAAGAAGTTGAACCAACAGCAGGCACAATGGTCCCTGCACTTGTCCTGGTTTGACTTTGCACTCCATCATCGCCCTGGTAGCACCATGGGCAAACCTGATACCCTATCCTGCTGTGCAGATCATGGAAGCAGAGCAGAGACAATGCCAACATGATGTTGCTCTGCCTGAGCCTCTGTGCAATCCGCACCCCTGAAGGGGTAACTGCAATCAGAGTGGAAGCGGAAGTACTGCGGGACATCCAGAGGCAGTCCTGGGATGAGGAGAAGGAGTTGGTGGTGAAGGTGGTCGAAGAGCTGCAGAAGGGTCACTCAAGTTGGGTACAGGCAGCGGAGTGGTCAGAATATGATGGTGTCATGATTCGTTTATTCTGCGAATCATTTCACAGCACACAGCGAATGACCTCATGAACCAGCGAACGGCTTCCCAAACCAGCGAATATCTTGCCACAATATTCGTCGCCATACTGCTTTCGCATTCGCTATTCGCATCATTCCTGCCAGGACGCCAGGTGTTGGGGCCCTCATCCATCATAGAACCCATCATCTGTTAAACTCCCACCCCATGACAGACCCACATGCTCAGGACGCATTCGGATAGTGTCAGTTGCAGCCTCCGTGCAGGTTGGACTCAATGGGACTCGTACCACTGCAGGGCAGGACGAATTAGCTTCGCTGAAGTTTTCACTACACAGTTGTCATGACCCATTCATTTCTTGTATCCAGCTATCCCTGTTTTCCCTTTCACCACCACTCTTCCATGTTCGCTCGGCTTCGCTCCATTCAATCCTTGCTCCATTCACTTTCGCCACATTCGCCAAATGACCATTCGCTACTTGCATCATTCACCAGTAGCCATGCCATTAAACACGATCGACATCCTTTACCTGGATTGATGGTTCATCACTGGTCCTATCATGAATTGCAAGGAGGTGCAGGCTGTCATGACTCGTTTATTTCTTGTACCCAGCTATCCCTGTGTTCCCTTTCACCACTCTTCCATGTTTGCTCATCTTCGCTCCATTCACTCCTCGCTCCATTCGCTATTCGCCACATTCGCGATATGACCATTCGCTACTTGTATCATTCGCCAGCAGGCACACCATCAAACACGATCGACATCCTTTACCCGGATTGATGGTTCATCACTGGTCCCATCATCTTCTCAACTCAACCCCCTTTGGGTGTTCCTATGGCCAGAATGCATTCGTGGGGCATCCTACCCGTAGGTCATGTGGGCTCAACCCAGCAGACGAAGAGTCCGTGCAGGGTGGTGTATATGCAGGTCCCAAGGTGTGTTTTCGTACATAGGGGCCTTCACCCTCTTTCCTCTCTGTCGTTTCATGTTCGCACCCCTCTTCCATTCTATTGTATGTCTATTTCATCTATTATGTATCCTGACCGCACACCCCTATCCAACCCTGACTCCAGACGGCCTCTTTTCTATTCGCTAGCACCATATGAGCATTCGGTATAAGTAGTCTACATTCGCATGTATATTCTCCAGTTTAATTATCATACGTCCATCTTGTGAAAACTTGACCTCGCCGTGACCATCGTCTTGAGCCTTTTCCTGTAGATTTCTATCTTCAACCAGAAGAGGACTTAGGCATCACTGGTGAGTTCTCATACTTCATCTTTGTTACCTTAGCCTTCGAGTTATTTTCTGTGCTGTCAGCAAAGGGCTCCGAAGGAGTGCCTTCACCGGCGAAAGGATTGTCGCTACTTAGACAACCTTTCCGTGACACCTTGCATGTTACATCGTCAAGTGCCATGGGCTATTTCCCTATGACTGTAGATCAGGGCGAATTCCTTTCGAGTAACCCTCTTACTTCTTAACCCTTACCTCTTCAGTACTGTTCACTGGGCGATTCGCTAGATCGCACACGCTATTCAGGCATTCGCCACTAACATGTGATATTAACGCCCAAAATCCAATCTTGACAGATGGCTTGCTCCACTTCCTGGGCAAGGTCTACATTCCGGATGGAGCAGACCTCTGCCACCATATCCTGTCCTGACACCATGACACCTGGGTTGCGGGGCACATTGCAGGTGGAAGACACTGGAGTTGGTGGCTCAGAACTACTGGTGGTCACAGATGTCCCACTATATCAGACAGTATGTGAAGACGTGCGACCTTTGCCTCTGGACCAAAGCACAGTGACACCCACCCATTGAAGAGCTGGTTCCACTCCTGATCCCCAAGTCTCACTAAAACACCATCAGTGTCAACTTCATAGTCAAACTCCTGGAGTCTCACAGCTATGACATGATCCTGAATGTCATGGACTTGGTAAGCAAGGTGTCCCATTTATTCCAACCCACACAACAATCACAGCCCTCAGAGCGGCCTGCCTGTTCCTTGCGCATGTCTGGAAGCTGCACAGGCTTCCAAGGCAAGTATCTGACTGAAGTTTGCAGTGCATCACCGGTAATGGTGGGCAAGCTTTTGTGAGGGGTGTGGTGTGTGGATGTCACTTGTGTCCAAATATACCTTATCTCCAACTTGTACTCCAGGGCTGGAACTTGGTGTTGATTGTAGTACCTTGCCATGTCATCCTTGGCATTCATAAGGGCAGACTTGGCTTCTGAAAGGGTTGAGTACATGCAGTCTTGGAACCCATTGACTGTCTCGAGCCGGGACTCTGCCTGGTGCAGCTCAAACCCCATCTGTGGGTGTCATCCGGAGTCAAGCATGAAGGGAGTTTGCTGCATAGCAGAATGCACATGGTTGTTGTACTGGAATTCCACCAGTGGAAGTAACTCATCTCAGTTGTCCTGCCTCTCATTGACAAAGAGTCAGAGATACTGCTCTAGCTCCTGGTTGACCCGTTCTGTCTGTCCATCACCCTGCAGATGGTGTGTCATGGTAGCCACCAGCTTTACTCCAGGCAGGCAGTAGAGCTCTTGCATCAGTTTCACAAAGAGTCGGACAGAATGCATACCACCTCAGACTTCCAACATCCATGTCCTGCCTCCACCCTGTCTTCAACATGGTGAAGTTGCTCCCACTGGAGACATGGCAAAATTCCTGACTTTGGAAATCTACTGGAAATCCTAATGATATTCCACATTCCTTCAAAATTTCCCAGTTCAGGAAAACCTTCAAAAATTGTAAAATTATCACCTCAAAATCTTCAAGAAACTCTCAGGAAACACTGAATTTCCTCCAATATGAAGCTAAATATTTAATAAAGTTTCCTCAGTTTGTAAATTCTATGAAAATGTTGGTTTCCTGAATATTTGTTATGTATCGAGAACCCTGGAGTTCGGATTAGAAAGGACAGTAGCTTCAATGTATGTGTTGCACCCCCAATGAACTATCGTCCTAAGTATTTTGGAACAGAAGTCAGAAGTCGGAAGAGGCAGAGGTCATGCAGCTGACGTCCAATATGAAATTAATTACTACAGTGCTAGACAATTTTCTTTGCTTTTCTTTTCTTTTCCATGGTATATGCATGTGCTGTCAACTCACCTCTCACTTGGACTCAGCTTCCCTGTTTGGGATGTATGGGATGAGAGGCTGGAGATGCTGGAGACAGTACTACAGATAGTTGAGTCTGAGCCATCCACACCCTCTGAGCCATCCGGTTCATCTATGAATATCCCAACCGCCTCATCTTTGTCAGCCTGAGTATGGATGTGCCGCAGCATCCTAGCATACTTGTGAGTGGGCATGTGATTATGTAGTACTACAACATTGTGCCTTGTGCTGCTGGTATGCCACGCAAGCCGGCTTGCTGTTAAATTCACAGATAGATGGAGAGGGGTTTCACGAAGGACCCAGATTCGGAGTGAATTTGCTCATGAAATCATGTTTGAACTCCGGAGTTCACATTTCACACTGATTTCATGACCAAATTCACTCGAACTCACCTTCATGAAACACCCTTATGGCATTTGTCAGGGGATATTGGTCATGGCTGATGGCAGGAGTGATGACAAATTGTTATGTATCAAGATTTCCGGAAGTTGGAACTAGAAAGGACAGCGGCTTCAACTTATGTGTTGCGCCCCCAATGAACTATCGTCCTAAGTATTTCAGATTGTAAGTTGGAACTTGGGAAGTAATGAAGTAATTCAAGGTCGGAAGTTGGGTCGGAAATCAGAAGGTAGAGAGACAGAGATTCTGCAGAACTCACTGTGCTAAGAACAAGAGCTAGAGCAAAGGAAATCACATATCGAAGGCGATTATCTGATTGCAGGATAACGAGCATATATGAGGGGCTTTTATACAAAGAGCTAAGACAACAGGTAATGAGGTAGTACTAAGCATATTCCGGAGGAAGTGGAAGTAGATATATATATGGGGTAAGTAACTAATCAGGAACAAAGAGCTTCAAGGGGGTGCAGGGTAGAGTCAAGAACAATGGGCAAAAGAACAAGGGGACGGAAAGTATATCTGACATAACGGAACAACAGGACTCCAGAGGGGATGGACATATGGTCTTGCTGTGCTGTGAGTCGAGTCTGGTGGGTCTGAGTAATAGAGTCAAAAGAAGAATGGATATAACAAGGGGCAGGATTGTCGGAATTATTGGAATGTCGGAAAGGAAGCAGAACTGAGTGTCGGAAGTCAGAAATGCATGGTCGTAACATTGAAAGAAGAAAGGATATAACAAGGGGTGGGTTTGTCAGAATTATTGGAGTGTCGGAAAGGAAATGGAACTTAGTGTTGGAAGTTGGAAATGCATGGTCGTAACACAAATGATGGGAATCACGAGTGAGCTTGGCAAACTGATCAAATGGCGAACAAAGCAAATGGATATGTTGAATGATGATGAGTTGAATGGAGATGGGTCATGCCAAAATAAACAAGTCATGGCAACCGTGTCCATTTCATTGTTTGCAATAGCCTTCAATCAATCACCGTGTTGAGGCGGCAGGTATTCATAGTCCGAATAGACACCAATCGCCGGGTTTAGGGTGGCTAATCATGGGGCATGGAGAGTAAGGAAACGGATCACGAGTACATCTGCCCGATCGTTAACCCCGCTCCTGCCCACAAAAAAAAAAAAAAAAAAAATTTGGAAAAAAAAAGAAAAGAAAACGCACCATGCACATGCCCTACCCGCCCCCCTGCTCGATCCCCATCATTTACAATGGCGGGCATGCCACGTGCGGTAGTGGCCCGGTCGCAGCATGCAGGATGGCCGCCAGAGCGGCGTCGTCAAACGTGTCGTCGGGGTTGTGCTTGAGGCTGTGCGGGTGGACGGGGTGGTGCGAGAACACCAAGAACAAGTCAGCACGCAGACGGACATGGCACAAAGCGAACCGGCGGGAGGAAAGAGGATATGGAAACTGATGCACAATGAACACGGGACACGCGTGGAGGGAGTGCAGAACAACACTTGTGTGACACGTGAAAAAAGAAAAAAAAAAGAACACAAAAGACAAAATGACAAGCAAATCCGACTCACCCCTCAAACGTCCTTTTCCTCGGCTCCAGATCCACATTGATCATCTCTCCGCAAACGTGCGCCCCATATCCGTGACGGTGAGCTGCTCCCCGCCCAACCCGTTCCGGCTTGATGTCGTCTATAAGAAGTGACGTGGCATATGCTCATATATGCACTGAGCATCAATGAAGACGATATAGTGGGGCAAATACTGGACTTACGCTCTAATACTAGCAGCAACATGGAAGGAGGCCTGGGACATTAGGGAAGATGGGGTCAGTACTAGTTGGTGGTTACTCGCGAGTGTTGTGGTGGAAAAGAGGCCCCAGGGTGTATATAAATAATGCCCCGCCTCGTTGATAGATAAGCGCTAAGCCTCAAGGCAGCCTGGTGCCACGTTCTCATGCATTCGGACCACAATCTATTTTTTTTGGAAGCTCTTCATAAATATGCATCTAAGTCAAAATTTTAATGGCGGTGGACGTACCTTGAGCGCGGCATGGCTGCGTGGCCGTGCTCAAATCCATCCCAACTTGATACTGGATGATCTAAATACGACGATACTACCGATATGAAGCTAACAAGGCAAACTTGGAGCGAGGACACATCAACCACTCGGAGCTGGGATCAGTCGACCCAATTGCAGCATATCAAATGATGTCGGAAATGGTCGATCGAGCTTGAGACTTGTTGTAGGGTGTGAATAGACTAGCTAATCGTGACCACAGTCACCTGTGGTTACGAGGTAATGCTTTAGGTGATCTAAATACGACGATACTATCGATATGAAGCTAATAGGACAAATTTTGGAGCAAGGACAGATCAACCGCTCGTAACTGCCATTAGTTGACCTGATTGCAGCATGTTAGATAATGTCAGAAACGCTCGATCCAGCTCGAGGCTTGTTGTGGGGAATAGATTAACCAAACGTGGCCTCAATTTCCTACTGCTATCAGGTAATGCTTCGGCCATTTGCCGCCAATCTGAATCATTCGAACTACAAGTAGAAACCCCTAAAACGCGGTGAATGTATTTCCAAGTGTCTTTTCAGTAATAGAAATCACTGTTTTATTGTGTTGCATTTATAAGTAACTTGAGAGCTAAAAATCAGTGTTCTAGGATGCTGAATTGGACATTTTTGCTACTAGATTTCGGTACCCACCTAATCGAGAGGAAGTATTAAAAATCGGCTCCCCGGTTACTTATTATCAGCAACTTGGGCACCGATTTTTCGGTGCATAACGTACTTACAATAAGTGCCCGCAGTTGTTGCAGTGTGGGGATTGTAAGCGACGATGAATGGCAGGATTGATGAGGAATGTCTCCGGCACTTGAAGCTTGAAGCTTAATGCGCTAGTCTGACCACCGGGAAGTCAAGGATCCACGGCTATATATGTAACCACAAGAATATGTTTTGTTAGTTGAGGCCACTCATACTATCACACCGATCAACAAGGGAAAACCCCATTCAACCCGATGACATTGACGATCGTAGGTACTGAGCCGCTCAAGATGTCTTTGTCCAATTTCGCATAATAAAGTGATTAAGTCCGCGAAAGGAAGCTACGATACAGCTTTACGAGGATCTGTACCTTCTACAAATTCAAAGACCGAAGTTAAACAGCTTCTTCAGTACTTCATCTAGCCTTTCTGCTTTAATTGTTAGCTCCGCCCTCCTAGCAACATCACTGGGCTCCTCTGCAAGGTATATTTTCGCCCGCTCTGTTGCCCTCTCACTCCCGATACCGAATTCCTCCACTAGAGTCTCTTGAATATGTTTCGCAAGGCCTTGGAGGAAGCCGTGGTCAACGATGCGAGGAACATCGTCAATAATGCGCTGTAGCCATGGTGTGCCAAGTGGACAAGGGTGAGCGGCCACCAGTGAGCAAAATAAATGGGAGTTAAGCTACCTTGTAGGCAACGCGACAATACGCACTGACTTCAGCCATCACTGAAAGTTCCTCCTCGTATTCGTCTGCTTTGTTGAGCTTCTGCAGATCATCCACAGATAACTCTTGGAAGCCAAGGGCCGCGAGTGCACTAAGAGCGGTCGACGCAGTGTACGTATCGAAAGCAGGCTTGTGAAGCAGATCACTCTTCACTCGCTGCCGTCAACAGACATATTTGACACACATACCTTGACATTCCGGGCGGCCCTATATTTTGACAGGAATTTATCTCGTGACGAGGAGAAATAATGGGTATTCATGGTAAATGGTGGGTTCTCCAGTTCAAGACACCGTGTGATGTGATTGCGAGTGTCTTCGCGTAAGTGATTTATTTGTCTCTCGACGACGCTCCTATTTTCTGTCATCTGCTGTAATATGAATTTCATATGGAGACTTACTTGACATTGTCTTTGAGCGGAGACAAGGCAAACCGACCAAAGTGATCATCGATAGTATCATTCAGCAGTTTCGTCGCGGCCTGACAAACAACTTCAAAGAATGACATAGCATGTGATTCCCAAGTTGCACAGCTAGCCTCGATTAGGCCTTTCTTGGCCGAGAACGGCACATTATAAGGCAACTCGCGACCCCGAGATCTGCAGAATGATTTAGTGGAAAAATTGAGTATGGTCATACCCGCTCACCTTTGGACATACTCCCTTACATCGGACAAGAACATGGGCGGGAAAGGCGTATGCTCTGCATCATCAGAAGTCGCACCTTTCGAAGCCGCACCAGAGGTATTTTTTGGCAGCGTGGTATTTTCTTCGTCCGCGTCTTTGAACGGTCGGAAATCAGGTGCAGTTCGAAAAATGACCTCTTTGAAATCTGTACTGGCTCCATTGAAAATCTGAACCAGGTCCTTGTGTCCTTCTGAGCCATCTATCCACTGCTTCACTTCTGTAGAGAAACCCGTGAGCAGTCGCAATAACTCGATAACAGGATTTTCTGGGAGAGGAGGAGGAAGAAGTCCTAACTCCTTCGACGTGTCCTTCAGCGCTTGTCGCGCATCTTCACGCAACTTGGGAAGTCTATGATATCTTATCAATAAGGATAGTAATGAAGATGCAGACGTCCGGCTTACGTCTGCATGATGAGGTTGCTCAAAAGTCGGCTGAGCTCGGCCGTAAGTTTTGGTATACCAATGCGAGATTTGACTTGTTCTGCACTGGACTTCCATGGTTCAGTCGTGGCAAAGAACTCTTGTTCCCTCCGCCTGGAGTCTTCAAAGGAGAGTTTCTTCTTGAGGTCTTCGGGACCAGGCTGTTTCGTGACATAGTATCCTTTTTTCAGCGCATGACGTCTGCCAAGGAGAACGTCCATCCACGTCGACTCCTCGCCGCTCACAATGGCATCTGCCTTCGTCAGCACACCTGAAATCGGAGGTCATTGGTTTCCTATACAGTGGTGCTGCGTAACCCACCGATGGTACGCAGTCCTTCTGGATCAGCTTGTTTTGCCAAAAATGCAGCACTTTGGTTTTCCAAGTCATCTGTGAATGTGATGATTTTAATGAGAGTTGCGAAGCAACTGCGCATAGCAAAGGTTCACCTCGCATGGTTAACGTGAGAAGAATTATGGAATTCCCTTTTATGTGATCCTTCACAAGATCCTGGACTAGCTTGATGTTGTTCCTGTCTTCTCCATCTGCGACATTAGATATTATCTGTGCGTAAAGCAGTCAGCATCCAAGGAATGAGACCTGATCATTCTAGACTGACCCCAGGCAGATCAATAAAGGAAAGATCTGCTGAATCCGGCCCCGAGCTATTCCGTTTACAGTATGATGGTCAAGTTCCATAACAAGAAAAAGAAATATTTTCAGTACGTACAGATCCAAGGCTACAACATTTGAGGAAAACTGCAACGACTGTTTGTTCCCAAATGGTGGCTGGCCGGGAACAACGGTACTAGTATCCAAGTCCACAAATGATGCATGAGAGACGCCTGGATTCAATATCGCGAGTTGGGCTCGACGGAGCATCTCTTCTAGCTTGGACTTGTCCGTCAGAAGAGGGCCAAATTTGATCTCGTGAACGTCCGAAATGCGCTGTCCCATTTCATCTTTCTCAAAGCGTAGCAACACTTGACATTTCCAAGGGCCGGCCGTATTCTGTAACCGACATTCCATAGGGCATCTACGAATTCCATGCATGTGGTGACGTTCAGAAGAACAGAATCTACAGGCACGTACCTAGTACATGTTCCGCTGGCACGAGGGACAGTGATCTGTGGCATGGGATCAGTCCTACTACATATGATATAATTCTTATCATTCGATACATGCCCCACTGATCGCTTCTACAAGGGAACTTTTCCCAGCGGACTGGTTGCCAATGACAGCAATGCGCGGCAGGTCTATATCGGCATGTGCACTGATGAGACCAATTGTTAGCGACGATGATCATCAAAATATATTCAACGCACCCCACTCCTCGAAGCTCGTTGATAAGTTTAATAAGGTGGCGGGTGCGCTGAGCATAGTCGCTACTAGAGATTCCGACCGCGCCTCTAATGTTATGGTCGCCCATCAGTATTGATCAATTTGATTGATGTGTGTTTTCGAGTTTTCAGCAGCAGGTCAGTGAGTACGAAGTGATGAATTAGGGCGCGACGACTGGGCTTTATATCTCCAATTACCCAAGGGAAAGCTATGTGCCTAACAACTTCCGTCCCCTAATGATTGTAAATAGACATTATAATGAGATCCTTTGTCTCGCAAAGTATAAGGATCTCCTTGTACTTTGCTGCACTCCTTGTCATTTCCTTCCCCTTGTCTACTCGCCGCTCTTGCCCTACCGTGACGTACGCGCCGCGTACTACGCGTCATCAGCTTGCGTTCAACTAGCGCACCGAAGTGCGGCCCCTTAGTAGTGTTCAACACTTCATTTATACATAAAATCACATTTCTATGTGGGTACAAAATATCAGTCCTTAACTCGTCCGGCAGGAGTTTGAGCTCAAACAAAATTTCGACGAATTTTGAGCGCTAATTCAAAGTCCGCCTTCCGGAACAGCTGTAATAAGTAGACATCTCCGACTCAAACTTCACGCTCCGCGAGCACGCGACAGGCTTTGTTCTAATTAGCATGCCGACGAGGGGATGGTCAGCGGTAGCAGTAGCATAATCCTCCGCGTGTCACCCTGCGTCGCTGTTACTCTGCTCCTCTTACCTGCTCCTTCTACCTGCCCATTCCTGTTTCTAATACCTCGCCTCGCAGTGTTCACTTCCCTTCGATGTTTGCGTTGAACCTCACGTTGAAGCGTATACGAATGGAGGCTGGAGCTCTGTGTGGTTCTGCGACGCTGCTCTTACTCCGTTTGTGTTCTCTGGTTCGCGGCTCTCCTCTGTGCGTCTCGTTTCCTCTGGCTGCTGTTCGAGTCTGTTCGTCACGGCGCTCTCACCAACGTCCGTGGTCTTCCCACACCTGCATCATATAATCCAGTCTCCACGCTACGCGCATACTCCCAGACCTCAGCCGCTCCTTCCTTCTCCTTCCCTTGGCCGCCTACTAGGGTGTGGCCGCGTTTCTGTGTGTCTGTTGCGTGCTCCCCTCTCTTGTCCTTCTCGCATTGCGCATTTCACCTCGTCAGCTATTCGAGATCATGGGAGGTACAGGACAGGCCGTCTCGCTGATGCTCATGCGTGCGCCATCCAGGTTAATATTTAGTCTCTAAATATTTAACACTAACGTCCAACTTTAATCGTTGACCTTCGACCGTGACGGGAAGTATCCTTGGCTCAGAGCGTAATAATACATAATTACTATAAAGTTCGATTCCTCCCACCCGAGCACACCCTCCACTTCCGCCTTCGATCCATGGTTCGTTACTCGATTTACCGGTGATATTGCCATGCCCATTCCTGATGAACTCCCTAGCGCTTTCAATGGCCTGTCTCTAACGCTGACTGCTTGCGACCTTGCGACATGACACCCTCCCTACCCCGGATATTCTCGCAACCCGCCCTTAAAGTAGGTAAGCTGTCGCTCACAGAGTGTCGGCTCAAGACCTACACCGATGCAGTCTCCCACAAAGCTGAAGATAGAGAAGCGGGATTCGTGACGTTTGGCAAGGCTGCTTCCAAGGTCGCAGAGGGGCCGTTGGAAGAAACCATACTTTGCCACTGTCGAGATTCACAAGAATGTTCTCAAGAGGTCACGAAACATCATCGTGGAACTCTCTGAATTGTCCATCGAGATGGTTATCATCAGCAATGATCTGTGATCGCACAATGTTGAGTCATCTGTGTACTCTGCTATGCATGCCTTTCTATTGGAATGTGTCCTGAGGAGTTGGCTGGGCAGTTTCTATCCGATGTCGTGACTTGTCAGAACCGGAAATGATCGATAGAATGCTCGTTATTTCGGAAAGCGGAGAAGATGTACAATGTGCAATAGCACGGAATTTTGCACTCTTTTACAAACCGGGCTCACTTCGTTGGATGGCGGGGATGCAGTTCTGGGGTGCATGGGGTACATGAGAGACAGGGAGGTGTGACACTGAGAGTGCGAAGCGAATGGCGATATGCGATATGCGATATGCGAAGGAAAGGGGGACTGCAGGATCCGGCAGCACATGCATTAAGTAGCCAATCGAAGAACCCACCGTCTTCGTAATAAAACAGAACTCAAACATAGTATTAATACGTCATCAGAGAAACCACGATGACATTAAACTGTCGACGAAACTACAAAGCCCATAGGCAAAGAAAAGGAGTCAACGATTTGGTAGGCTTTGAATGCCACCGAACCCGAGGAATACAAATGAGAACACGAGGGGCATGTTGTCGCAATAGAAGCATGATAGATAAAATTTCGTTAAGCTGGGAACTCGAAAACCATTTCATTTCTTCTGTGCAGCGTATGGGTTAACCGAGTACACCTTGATGACGGGAGGACTCTTAGTGAGGTCCGCCGTGACAATGACCTGGGAGATAGTTAATTCCGTGGAAGTGTCTCATGCTAGAGTGTCGTACCGGAACACTTTGCAATTCCTTGATATCCTGGATACGATGCCCAGTCGACGTCGTCCTTAGACCCTCGAATTCGGGCTTTGTCGTAGCTTGGGAAAGAAGTCGCTGCTTTGAGGTCTCTTTCTTCTCTGGCTTCTCTGTGCGGCCGATGACAACTTCGTCATCGTCTTCATCTTCTTCTTCTTCGAAGAGAGCTGATTCGTCATGAACCGAGCGCGAAGTCACTTCCATTTTCAAAGCATGCTGTTCAGCGGTCTGCTTCACTTTCCTCAAGTGCTCATCATCACTGTTCTCCGCCAGCCAGCTGATAACATCACGGTCAGACCAATAGATCTGGAGCGTATGCGAGTGCTCGTCATAGACGTGGTTCTGAATGGGGTGGCCTTAGTGTTTTGAATGATACATCAGAGCAAAAACATACCTCAATGGGCATTTGATCGACATGGACGCGCTTCTCAATACCAAACTCGGGAATAAGAACGTCAAATGCTGCGTCCAAAACACCGACAACTTTGGCTTGACGAACAACAGGTCCATAACGCTGTGTGAGATCCGCGATGAGCAGGCAAAGGTACAGATGGGCCGATTGCTCTTGCGCAAGCTGTGCAGAATCCTTTTTGCTACAGAAATTTATTATTAGAAGAATCGTTGTGTCTTAATGGAAGAACCCACATGTTGCACTGCTGTGCTACCTTGGCAACAGAATCACGATCCATCGTAAACTTGGGCTCGACACCTACACCTTGTAGGATAGACTCCAGTTGACGGTGAACAATGACGTCTACATATCGACGGATGGGCGATGTGAAATGGGTATACAAAGGGGCGTTGAGAGCGTAATGGTGATATTTGGCAATGTCAAGCATGCCAGCACAGAAGTATTTAGCCCGGTGGGTCGCTTTGCGAGATAGTAGGGAGACAATGCGACGGTGGACGGGATCTTCGATAGCATCAAATGACTTCATCAAAGCGCCAGCAGAAGAAATATCCATGTTGTAACCGAGACGAGTGGCGCGCTCAGCAAACCCAACCTGAAAGCAATCATTAATGTCTAACTATAACGTACGATTGAAGGCAACCCACGAGACGACGCTCTATAGGGTCTTCGTGGCGACGAAGAAGAGCTTGCTCAGGCAGATGTAGTGCAATCTGCTGCGCAACGGACATGTTGGCCAAGAGCATGAACTGTATGGAAAATAGCCGCATAAACAGGAAAGTATGAGTATGGCTAAAGGGACGAACCTCTTCAACGAGGAAATTGGCCGCCGTGGCATCGTACGGCGAGCAGTCGACAGGCAAGCCATCGTCTCCCAGATCGAAGTAGAGACGACTGGAATGAAGAGAAAGACAACCGTTTTCAAATCTTCGAGCGCGGATCTGCTTTGCCAGGTTCTGCGAGAGCGAGACGGTCAACAGTGTATCCTGTAAGTAAATGACACTCGGCACACCTGAAGAGACCGAATATCTCCCTCAATTCCAGAAGCATCATGCTCTGGGATGATAGGGACTTCGCCCAGACCTTTGCCATCAATGACATCTTGTGCGTTGGCGTACGACAATTTAGCAGCGGACCTGTACAATGCGTTGTCTCGACGAGGTTATGACATAACTGTGCGAAGGCACACACTTTATCACGGTCTTGCCGAACCATTTCTTGAGCACCCGCGAGTCCTCGGTCACGGTAAAGATGACGGAGAAGGCGAGCCTGTCTTCCCCTGGTCGAAGACTGCACAACTGTTCACTGAGCGTAGGCGGCAACATTGGCACAGCACGCTGCACGAGATAGACACTGGTTGCACGCTTGCGTGCATCGCGGTCCAATGCCGTGTTGGGCTTCACGAAGTGCGACACGTCGGCGATGTGAACACCGACATCATATGTCCCGTCTTCATTCTTCTTGATCGACAATGCATCGTCGATGTCCTTGGCCGAACTGGGGTCAATCGAGAACACCCGATCGGCCCTCAAGTCACGACGACCATCAAACTCGCGTTCCGGTATTCTACAGCAAAAGTTAGGAAGACGAGAAAATATCAATATCCTAGACTCACGTCCAGGGTACCGGCGGCAGGCATTTGATAACGTTGTCTGTGAAGTCTTCAGTGGGGAAGTTACAGTCCTTAAGCAAGGCGCTGGTCTCGACTTCAACATCGCCGATTGGACCCAGTTCCTCCACCAATGTCCCGAAGGGATGAAGAGAGCTGATAGGCTATGAAATATCATTAATACTGGTACTGGTTGAGGAAGATTAATGCAGTAACGCACGTGACGTTTGATGCAAGCCACGAATAACTTGTCACTGTATGCATCAGCGTTCTGAATAAAGTCGGGCGGGGCTTGCTCCGTTGGGATAGCGATAAGAGGGACACGTTTGTCGGTGGGCTTGAACCAAACAATCTTGGGTCTCTCCGTGGGAGCACGGCGAATCTCCTCGCCACGGTCGCCTTCGCGCTCACGTCGTTCAGCCTCTTGCTTTTCCTTGGTGGCGGCGGACGAAGGACGAAGAAGGCCTAAAGTACCCGAGAACAACTGGCCGGGCATACGCTCGACGACAGCTACCACATGTCCTGCGAACTGAGGTTTAACCTCATCCGTTACTCTGTTTTACAGTCAAACTGGGCATCCAGGTCAGAAAATCTTAGTGGGCTCACTCTTCGTCTTCGAATAACATTAAGCCTTGACCTTCAACCTCCACATCGTCTTTCTTCTTGTCATTCTTGCGACCAGCTGCCGACTTAGGGTCGTAAGCAGCGTTCTCCTCCTTCTTCCTCTTCTTCTCCTCCTTCTCCTTCTTCGTGCCCCAAACTTCGTCAACATCGAGCAACTCCACGGCAACAATGTCACCCTCGAGAGCACGGTTACGGTCCTTCGATCCGCAAATGTAGATATCGGCATCGAGGACCTCGGTGGCGACGTAAGCATCAGACCGATTGCGTTTGTTCACACGCAGAATTCCAACTACGAGTTTGCCTGCAGCGAGAAGAGGAGGCAAAGATGCCTGCGGAAGATAGGGCGCAAACAGTGATTTACGCTGAGGTTGGTTCTGCTGCTGCAGTTGCATCTATCCAGAACATTAACCACAGAGTCATTCTATTCAATAATGAGATGCTTACTTGGAATTGCTGATGTTGCTGCTGCAGCAAATTGTATCCGCCAGGGTTGATACCCATCATGTTTGCCGCCATGACATTCGGTAACATGTTGGGGAAGCTGAAGGAGGGCATTTTCTGGTGGTGACCCCCAGCGGCCGCACGGAACTGCTGCAAACTTTGCAGCTGCGCCTGAGCCTGCGCAAGGTCCCCATACCATTGTTCGCTCCGACTGCACCAGCACCGCCATCTGGGCAAAGACAAGGTTGAATGAAGACGTGTCTATACAATAAACATAGTACTCACTAATGCGCCAAGTCGAATCGGCTCTGGACGGCTGCCTAGAGTGGCCACCAAATGCCGCGGGAGGTGCGAAACCGTCGTCGTAGCCATCCTGGCCAAACTGGTTGAATGGTTGTAAGCTGCCTTGTGCGCCCTTGTTAACAACGTTAACGCTGTGACGCCTGCCGTGCCCTCGCGGTACGCCCTGCTGATCCTCACTGCTAACACCCAAACCAACGCCGCCGCCCAGGCCTGCGTTGAAGCCCATGCCAGGGATGCTGAAGCTGCCGAAGCCACCACCAACCATACCTATTGGACTGGGGGGGATTTGCTGACTTTGGATGCGCCTATGAACATTGGGACGCCCGCCGGGTCCCATCTGCGGGTTGTTGAGCGTTGCCATAACTTGGTTCGAGGCCATCTGCTGCTGAAGAAGCTGCTGTTGCTGATGCTGGAGCGCCTCGATCTGGCTTTGGAGGGCAAGCTGGACAAAATTCTATAGTGTGAGAGGCGACGTGAGATGGGGGAAGTCCAATGATTCAATCTCACCTGTTCACGCATGAGATCTGGAAATTGACCACGGTTCTCGCCACCATTATTATTGTTCTGCTGCTGAGGCGATTCAGCCTGATAATCTGGTTGCTGGTTTTGTTGCGGGAATTGGAAACCTATATCTTCTCCCTCGATAATAGGTGGACCAAGAGGAACATTAGAAGCTGCCCGTCTTCTTGCTCCAAATGTGAATGTTGGAGCAAGCTGAGGGCGACCAGAAGGGCCGATGACTTCACCCTGTTCCTGCTGCTGGGGTTGCGGTTGTCCGGCAAGTGCGGCAAATCGAGGAGCAGTAAAGCCGGGAGGCTGTGACCCGCGAGGGAAAGGCTGCTGACCATATATCTGTTCAGGAATTTCCCCTTCTTCAAACTGCTGTTGTTGTGGAGTACGAATATCTTCGTTATCCTCCATCATAGCCCCTAACTGAGATGAAAACTGCAGCATTTGGTGAGGATATGCCGGCGCTCCGCTGCCGTGGGAACCTAGTGAAGCGGCTTTGCGATGCCTAGCTGACTCGGCCGCGGCAGCACCAGGAGCAGGGAAGCCTGCAGCACCAGGCTGGAAGATAGGTGCATTTGGAGGCAAGTTGGAGGAGACGAGTGTTTGTGGAAGAGGCATTGACGCAGAGCTAGATATGGCCGACTGTTGAGACGGAGGAGAAATAGACTTCAAGTCGGTGATAACGCGCTGAAGTGACGTGAGTGCGTCGCTACTATCCGCGCCCGGAACAGGTACAGGGGCTGAAGCGGCCGGCTTAGACTCCTTCGGCGCGTTTCCTCCACCTTGGCGACCAGCAGTAGACTGGGATGTTTGACTCTTCCTATGATTTCCTCCACCTCCGCCTCCGCCTCCGCCTCGGCTTTGACTCTGACTTCTGCCACCTCTCTGGTCACCCTTCTTGCTATCTCCGCCTTCCTTTTTCTTCGTGTCGGCATCCTTCTTCTTGGACCCATCGTTGGAATCCGTCTGAGAGGATGCGGCGCCAGGAGGCTTCTTGTTGCTGCCTCGAGAAGAAGGCCTGGGGCCACCACCGGGATTAGCGGTGCCGGCGGCTGGCTTGGAGCTGGAAGGAGCCTTCTTTGAACGGTTTCCACCGCCTGAAGAACCTGCACTTTTCTTTTCCTCCTTCTTAGCAGTGGGGGGCTGAGTTGTTTCGTCTGTCATGTCGGTCGTGGTCAGGTTACAGTTATTTGTTTTGTTGAGTTTAAAGGTGCTTTTCGGGTGTTTTTTTGGAAGTTTTATGTTTTCCTTACGTATCAATGACTTGCTTGAAAGCTGGAAAGGGAGCTGTTGCAAGAAAGTGAGATAGAGATAGACTGCGGAAGTGGTGGTGGAGACAGACCGATTCGGAAGCGTGAGGATTGCCTTGGCTGGGCCTTGGGTGTAGAGTGACGGCGTTGCCTGGATCGGCGAGTGGACACAGTACGTGTGCGTGGGGTTTTCGCAGATGACGGTCGTAATGGTAATGGTAGAGAGTGAACAAGTTGTTGGACTTTGCAATTTCGAACGGCGCCCAATCACTTGTTACGGTAATTAGTGCCGCTCAGGGCTACTTATCGGTAAGTCACCGCCTCCGACATCACGCTAGATGCCAACGAATATTTGATACAGTACTCTGCTGTGTGTACATTGCAAATACCCATGATAGTTACCCAAGACACTCTAGAGAGCTTTGTGGAAAATTGCGTTTCATCGATTTATTTTTCAGGCTGCTAAAGGTGATGTAGGCTTCACGGTGAAATGATCAAAACAGCGTAAGTATCATAGCGGCCAATTAGCCGTCCCCGACTCCGTCACCGGCTAGCGCCTTCGACTGGTTTGTTGCGGGGACGCAATTCCCACCTGGAGGACACCTATGATCCGACTCCGTGGAAGGACTGACACTCGTTTATATACATCGCAACTCGGTGGAGGCTAATGACAGGACCTTCCCTGCCCTTGGAAGTCTGCGCAAGCTCTTCCCCCCTGGCCTCGCTAATCCGTAGCCGATACAAATTTCCAGGTCTGAAATATAGTTAGCCGTCTTGCCTATAATCCTTCTGGCATGATCCAAGTCACGAATCTATTCAACCACTATGACTTCCCATTTTCCTTGGAGCGAGTCCAATACATCAGCCTCGCAAGCTGAATCCACTGCCTTTGTGCATTTCTTCAACAGACGCGTCCTGAATCCGAACTTCCGCGAATCTATCGCCGTGTACTTCACGCAATAATCAAGGGCAAGCCCAGCTACCTCGACCTCGCTAATTCCACGCTGGTACAGGACCTTCGCCAGCGGCGTGAATATGGTGTAGTCGTTATCAGAAAAGGCTGAGTATGCGTCCACGTCAATGTGGGTTCCCTACGTGCACATTAATCCAGTGCAACTTTCATACTAGTAGTGCGACGAGATACCTTACGAATGTACACTACCTTTTTCGGATCCAATGCATCGAGCCTAGTTTGCACGCCTTGCTCAATCTGGCTTCCATGAGTTCCTTGCACACAGTGCTCCGGCCACAACATTTGTGTGACGGTCTTTCCTTCGCCATATAGTTTCGGTACACTGATCTCAGTAAAGGGTGGCCTCGAATGCGTCGACGCGAAGGATATATGTCCAATGGGATGCCCTGGAACTATACGTCACTGTCCCCGGCAGAAAGTTATACACTTACAATCCTTGGGTGAGATTAGTTGCCAGAAATATAATATTGACAATGGCACACACTCACCACAGACGCCACGATGACCTCGTACTGCTCAGCATGTTCAAGAAGCTCGTAAATGTGTGGTAGAATTGTCCTGCCATCAGGGACTGCCAGGGTACCTTGTGGCGGAAGAAAGTCATATTGAATGTCGACAAGTAGGAGTGCTTTCAAAGCGCTAGGCATGTCGTGTAAAGTCAACGAGACAAGCTATACTTATGGTATTTATTCAATAGTAGACTGGGCAGCTAAAGAGTATACTTATGATGTAGTCTTGTTGCTGTACGGCGCCCCTCGGAGCTCAATCAAAGCGTTCAAACACAAACAACACAAGCAGTTTCCAGTCTATTAATGAACTACAGTCGTATCACTAACTGTAGGCGGTAGAAATACTGTACGTACATGCACAGCTGCTTACCGTCTGATCAGGTCTGATCCCTCCCAATTTTATATCATAATACGAGATTTGTGCAAAAGCTGCGCAACATAACTCTAGACTATACATTTACGAGTCGTCTAGTTGTGCAAACGCTTCACAATGGCGTCCGTGAATTCCTTCGTGCTTGCCTTCCCTCCGAGATCTCCTGTAATGGTCTTGCCTTCCGCAATCGTCTATAATCGCTCGTCATCTCATGCGCCCACTGTGAGCAAATACTCGATGGAACTTACACCAAGGGTGGCTTTCTCAATCCTCTCCGCGTGGTCGTAGAGGTTCATGTGTCTATACTTCCAAATCAGCATTTGTCCTCGAGACGAAATCATCGATTTACCTCAACATCATTAATGACGAGAGAAGCAACGCGGTGGGATTAGCAAGACCCTTGCCTGTTGCGCAGTGAGTTCAATCAAAGCTCCAGGACAGGCAAACGCACCTGCAATGTCGGGTGCAGAACCATGCACGGCTTCGAAAATTGATGCATCCTGTAGTATTTGTACCACCATTGATATGCACAGTGAATACAGCAATAAGCTCAGGAACTACGCACCCGTCCAATGTTACCCGAAGGAGTCAGACCCAACCCCCCGATAAGGCCAGCGCACATGTCGGACAAGATGTCGCCATACAAGTTTGGCATCACCATCACTCGATCCGCGTACGGTCGTGGATTCTGGCAAACCTGAAGGCACACGCGGTCCAGCAGATCCTCGTCATAAGCTATGTTTGGGAACTCCCTCGCGACTTGTCGACATGCAGACAAGAACATGCCGTCAGACATTTTCCTGCAGGTTAGATATTAACCACTAACGACGGATCCATGGCGGAACAATACGGACATGATATTGGCCTTATGGACGGCTGTAACGCGATCCCTGTTATTTGCTTGCGCATAGTGAAACGCATATCGCGCGACCCGCTCAGATGCATCCCAGGTGATCAACTTGATAGACTGCACAACACCATCCACAACCTTGAAATGAACAGCGGGAGTCAACTCTCTGACTAGACAGACGAATTTCATCAAACCTCGTGCTCGATACCAGAGTACTCCCCCTCAGTATTTTCTCGGATAAGTACAGTGTTAACATCGTCGTAAGGTGTCTTGTAGCCCTTGATGGATGCACATGGACGGACGTTAGCGAAAAGGTTGAATGTACGACGGAGCGTCAAGTTGAGCGAGACGTGTCCCTTTCCGACTGGAAAAGATCAACTTTCCGTGGTGGGTCGCGAAAAAGAATACGCACTTGGTGTTGCCAAAGGTCCTAGAGTTTCACACATTAAAACACAGTGCCTGTACAACGCCCCCAAACGCACCTTTAAGCGCCACAGTGTTCTTCTTGACAGAAGTAATGGCCGAGTCTGGGATGACAGTCTTCCCTCCCCTCAACACCGGCGTGACACTGACTTCCTCCCATTCTATCGGCACCTATTGCCCGCAATGATGAGTGTCAAACTGCGACTCGATTGTCGGTGACTAGGGTCATCTAACCTGAGCTGCTGAATAGATAGACTTGACCGCTTCACTAATCTCCGGTCCAATGCCTAACCCAATGAGATCACTGTCAGCAATCACCCAACCATGAATAAGACCAGATACATACCGTCCCCTGGTATCAATGTTACGGCATACTTGCCCTTCACAAAGAATAAACAGTTCAGACATGGGTAGGTGACAAAACAAAATCATCCTAGGAGCACACATTCGGATTTTTCAGGCCTGCAAAAGCCGCGGTAGGTGACGGAGCTGCGTATCCTCTTCGCGTCGGGAGCTTTCCAGAATCTTGAACACCCTCAACCATACGCTGATTTTAAGCAGCTCACCTGAGAAGATCGTAGCGTATGCCTTGCTGCACCAGGCAGCGAGCGGGAGGCTAACATACTGATATTGCTGGACAAAGCAATTTTAAGTCACGTTTGCCACGTGACTGACTCCGACACAGCGCCTGAACTGCTGCTGTACCTAGGTAAGTAGTACAAGTATAAAATGACGTCCCAAATGTATCTAGAAGTTAACCACTGAGCAATCCATTCAGCTGTTCTCGATATTGCTCCATCTGCATCCGTTCCTCCTCCTCCTCAGCGTCGGTTTGCACGGTCTGAAGCACTGGTAAGCCAGACTTTTGAGGTAGACAATTGAGACATACCGGTAGCTCTGTACCAACACTTCCGGCCTGTCCCAACTTCCCATCTGTAACTTCGAACAAAACCTTATCGACCTCTGCTTCAGCTTCTTCTTCCAGCTCTTCATCATCCTCAAGCTGAACCGTTTCATCTATCATCTCCTCTAGTATCCCCGCCTGACCTTGAACCGTCAGAACATCTCTTATATACATATCGAGGGCGAACTTTTGTCATTTCCATGCTCATCTCTCGCATAGTCTGACTTATTTGCGGAAGTTTCACCAGGGTGTTTGACAGTTTCATAATTTCAGTTGACTTCTGTAGTGACCCCGTAACTTTGGCCATCGCTATGAATGCATCAAGCATACGTTTCCAAAGATTGCATCATGATTCAATTAGCTCACCCATTTGCTGTGTCAATTGCACTTCAATTGACCCCAACCTTGCTTTACTTACGTGCAACCGGCCCTTCTGCTTGTTACTTCGAACCACTTCTTTTGCCAGTATTCTTGCGCTTTTCGTATCGCCCTTTGCTGCGAGCTGCTTTAATTGCGTGCGCGCCTTATTGGTAGCGGTGTCTAGCTGCCCAACAAATGTGAAAATATAGCAGACTTCGATTCGATATCTCGCACCTGTCGTATCTCGCGTTCCAAGTGGCGTTGCTCACTCTTAAGCCGTCGCTGCCAAGCCCGTACTTTCTCCTCCGGACCCGGCCCATAGAAAAAGCGATTGATGGACTGCATAGCGGAAGGTATGGTTGCCGTAAGCCGGGGTAGAACAGGGTGTCGCGCTTAGAATGGGTGCGTAGATGTGGCGGGCGTAGGCAGCCAGGTGGCATTACATAAGGCAATTACTCGATTTGGTAGCCATGTACAATCTAGCGCCCCTGTAGCCCATGGTTCGTGCACGTACCCATACATGTATATTACACGCGGCCGTACCGTTCTATCCGCCGCCCGCGGCCGTGTTGGACTTGCGCTGGGCGACCGCATCCATGGGCCGCGGCGGACGCCGGGCTAACAGGGCGGTACCTGCCGTAGACCTGCATAATTTTCCGGGGCCGTATCGATAAGTGCAGTAGCTAGTACCACGGCATGGTAGCGGCGGGTAAGTAAAGAGCCTCAGACCCCCAAGAGCTGCCTGATTTGGGGTGAAAAGTTATTAAGTGCCTGTCCGACGGTACCACCCTCGATGTCACCGAAATGCGATGCCCAGTGGGTGCCAAGATAGCCGGTTAACGGGTGTTCTTCAAAGTCACAATCCTGACCGGTCGCAGATAGCAATGAGAGATACTTCAGAATGCTTGTAGCCAGCATGCTATTTGCTGCGAGTAGATGCAATTGACGGGCCACCGCTACCCGCGGGCTAGCAAGGAACTGTTCGACTGAGGGGTGGGCAAGGACGACCCTGCCTTCGTGCCCAGCAACTCTAGAGGGCTCATAAACAAGGAGGTCGGCGCAGTCGCCGATCAACATCCACCGGTCAGCGATAAGACAGCTGGCATCCCATTGATTGCCAGGCATTTCGTCAATCACAGCCGCCTCAGCAAGCGCAGGGAGGGTAAGGGGCCCCTGTGCATAGGCCACCCACCGTATTGTCCTGTAGGCACGCTCGCGTCGGGTGTCATCCAGCGTGTCCATGGCCTGTAGGGATCGGTTGTAAAATCTGCCCAGCTCCTGTGGGAATCCTGCCAGTGCTCCTCGAATGTCGCGCACTGTTTCTTGGCGGCTGATAGTGAGAATCTGCAGGTAAACCCAGCGGAACCTGGTATAATAATCAGCCTATCAGAAGTAACTGCAAAAAGCCGACCCACATTCCCCTGGCTCCCTCCTTCAATGCCGTGACGATATCATCCCGCAGCGCCACTTCCGTTACCAAAACATACCCTATCCAGGAGGCCCCGGCGCCGGGTCGAGCCAGCCGGACTCTATTTCTAATATAGTTGTCGATGTCGTCTTTAGTGTCGTCTTCACTAATATCGATGGTGGGCTGGCCGAGAGCAGTAATAATTTCTGTCTTTCGCCGTCCAGTCACGAGCAACCGCAGGCCCTGCACACTTGCCAGCCGATTCAAGAGCAGGAGAATAGGGGCTCGCTCGTTAGAATCAATCCCGGACCAGGTATCGAGCTCATCCAGCCCATCGATGACGAGATATATTGAACCGAACACGAACCGTAGAAGAAGGGCTATAGTCTCCTCGAATGCTGAGACCATCTGGTCGGGGCCATTGAAGATCGGGAAGTAGGAAGAGGCAAGTGGGATCTGTAGGGTCAGCTGATACAGGAGGGTGCTGATGAGAACATGGCTGCTGCAGTTCTTCCCATCGTCATGCCGGCAATAAAAGTATGCAAGAGCAGTTCTTGAATCCTTTATGCGGGTAAGGTTTTCAATGACGGTCGAGCTGTCTATGCTGATTACTACCATTTACCAGTAGATATAAAGGACACTCACGCTAATATGGTCTTCCCGACGCCGGCTAGGGAAGAGTGGTGGTAGTAACCGGCATCAGCAAGGAAATATACTCGAGAGTACACGCACCCCTTCCAGCCATCCATAATAATGCAGTACCCGCGTTCCACGTTGCTGACACCCACTCCCTGTATTCTGGCCGCAAGAGCAGCCATTGCCCAGAAGCGTCCTGGCCGATCATTGTACGGCACATTGCATGCTGCGGGGCATAATCTGCAAGAAGGTCCGGAACTATTACATTATCGCGTTTCATCTCTTTCAGGCCCATTGTTAGTCACAGGAATGTGGCCAGCAGTCGCAGGCGTACCCTGATCCCGCCTGCTGCCTATGCGTGTTCTGGCCGCTTCGATCACATTTTCTAGCTTCCCGTGCTGCCTGTCAAATTCTCTGACAACTTTATCCAGTGCAGTTTTCCGCGGATCGAGAGCCCTGACATATATCATAAATTTGGCTATAAACACATGGGGGGTAAGTTTGGATACGGGGCACAAAGACAACAAGAACTGACGCCGGTCTGCACCCTTCTTATTCTTGAAAATATGCAAGACTGCGATACACACGTTGAAAATGTGAGAGTACACATTGACCAACGCCTGCGAATATAAACGCCGCATCAGCATGGCCAAAACGGCGGGAACTGGTGGCATCTCCTACCTCGTGGACGCCGGCTGCTTCACTGTATGGCCAATTGGCATACATATTATATACGGGCAGTTTTAGGGTAATCTTTTCGAAAGCATCGGTAATCTTCTCGAAGTATCGGGCAAAATCGCAAACGACCTGTTCCACGCAGTCAAAGCAGTCGACATTGAACCAACTAGTATACCCACCGTGATGACGAATCGAAGACAACTCCACACTATTCCGGGGCCTAGGTTGCCAGCGACTCTTTGGTCTATGACCACAAAGAAACGCTCCAGGGGCTCGATGACCGTTCTGAACTTTCGCGCGTACTTTAACAAGCGATTCTTTCTAGCCTGCTGCTCACAGTATCTCGCAACCCCGTCTAGGATGTGCGTGGGGGTATAATCGTGCTCCAGCCTGGTCGAGAGCAGGAACGCTTTGGATTCTTTCGGTAGGCTGCCCACTGCCTCGCCGAACGCCTTGTTATACACGTCATCCGGGAGGACGGGTGCGGCGCGATTGCTTGTTCCTTCATCGGACATGGTCTGGTACAGTATCTTTTCTGCGGGGGTGGCTGGTGTTGGAGACTGTACAGGTCAGGTACCCGAACCTACGGGTGCTTGTGTACGCGTTCTCGGTCACGTGTAGTGGCCGCGCCCGACAGTAATGGCCCTACCACACGTACACCCAACTGCACACCGAGTGAGACCCAGGAATGAATAATCTGTAAACATAAGAATGGAACAGCGGATACTAGATAGTGCCTGGCCTACACTGATAATTCTACGGCAACCCCGCCCCCTTCCCCCCCTCCCGCGAAAAAAACAGCCGGGTTATTAATATTATTATGTAAATGATACATAGATTCGCCAACCACAAGTTAACGAGCGAACATACCCTCCGGAAGATACGCACAGTTTCAAGATTCGTTCCCCTCACTGATCATGCTCCAGAAACTATTGCTCCAAACCACGCCAGGAATGGCGTGGCATCTTCGACGGTATATTTCCAGACAGTAGGTTTTTTCCGGCCATCTTTCACCTCGAAAACGCAACACGTTAGCTCTGGAATCGCTCCTGATGCGAAATATATTTTGGAAGTACTGGTCCGACCAGGTAAGCGAAATTTTGTGATAAAGTTATAGGTCGATGCTCACAGGACTCTCGTGTCCCAGCGACCAACGCATCTATTGCCGAGTTTGTCGACAAACCACGTCCCATCCACTGAGGTTGAAAGAGCTTTGCCGATTTTGCAGATGCTGTCTAGCAAGCAGCGTTCTACTTCGTCTCTCAGCAACTGACAGAGTTGCGGCACGGATGTGATGGTCAGCGTTGCCTGCGGGAGATTTGCGACAAGATTGGAAGGGGCCAAAAAGGTGAAGTGCAGTGTGTGACTGAGGTACTGTTAGATATGGCACCTTGGACAATTGAATATAGCTTACCGATTGTCTACACGAAGTATCGCATCCCCACCGATGCGTGAGCGGTCCTCTCCGCGTAGGTGATCCACAAGCTGTGCGCCTGTCTCGCCCACGGCATTGAATCGTACCTTGCTTGGCACTTCAGCCCGGGACAAAGCTTGTTCCATGTTTTTCAACTCCTTTTCCACCCTGCTGCAGAACAGTCTATACTGTAGCATATTGAAAACAGGCAATAACAAGGGTGGGAGAACGGGTGAGGGGCGCTGTTTATTCGTTAGATGAGAGGAGGGCAAAGAAAGCCGTTGATTTCTCGTGAACGTGTGAGCACGCAACAAGAGAAGAATGAGCGATGACCGTATCAAGTCACAAGTAGGGCGTTCTTCGGGAGCTGTAGCACTTGCAAATGGCGACTCTGAAGGAAGATCGCTCTCGACCTTGACAATGCAGTTTGAACGCGAGCTATTGTAGTACTAGAAACGAAGGACTTACAAGTTCAAACCGAAGCTCGGAGCTCTGTGAGGCCTCTATCACTATTAGTCTTTCGGAAACGCTGACTGTGGCCGTTGGAAGCATAGCAGCCTCTCTGATGAGCTGCGCGAATATTTCTTGATCAATGACCTCGTCTCGCGCCGAACGTAGTAGGGAGTTCAGGTCGGATTGTCCCGGTGGATGCCATGTATCATGGGCTGTACATTGCTGTCCAGCCTCATCGGTAGTGACAAGACTCACGCGCATTCGCGTTGCTTGATGACGTGGGAAGACCAAAGGGGTAGCTTCTGAATCATGAACAGCCAGGTGTGCCATGGCTCTTCTTTTAAACAATATTGGTGCTTGGTATGGTCTTAATCGCATGGCATTTTAGTCGAGATGACAACTTACATTCTGCAAGCCCGAATGTGATCCAAAAGTCACGAGCAGTTTTATCAGCTCCTTTTCCAATAGGTGCGCCTGGCGGAAGAGGGGCAGGGACTAGACCCCAGTTATCGTTTCTAGTTCTGAGCGCGTCACTCCAATATTTTTCACCCCGTAGTCGCACTCGCTCCATGCTGTCTGCAGCTGACTTGAATGCAGCAGCAGATTTTCGGAGGGCTTCGTCTTTGCCGCCTAAAAGGAGCTGGGCATGAAACGCCTGAACGGATGGGATCTCCGCGGACTTGGAAACTATGGTTGAGGTTAGAGAACCCACAGGTACACCTGGAACAAGGGGTTCTTGATCGGCGGTAGAAAGTAGAAGAGATAACAAATCCCGAGCCTGAGACATTTCTCCAAAAGCCACACTGTCACGTATGTTTAATTGGCTAGACACTGCAAAGCAAGACAAACCGCGCACTGAAGCTGAGGTAGCATCTCCTTTCGCATCTGGAATAACTCCTCCAGTGTCATTGGATGCTCCAAAATTTGCCTATTCTCGGTTTCATTGGGTTTCGATGAGTCGTTTTCTTCATCTGAGTCGTCAGCTGTTGATGCATCGTCATCACTAATGCCATGAGACTTCAATCTCTCAAAGAAATCCACCCCTCGCTCAGTAAATATGCGACTGAATCTATCGCCAAGCTTTTGAGTTATTGTTACTCTCCTGTGAAGCCGCGTAAAGCCTGTAAAAAGAACAACAAACACAAAATGACGCACGGTTCAAGAATGTGGTCGCCCTCTTGTGTGATATCAACAACATTCAAAATATATTCCCCTTTGTCATCTTTGAGGAAGCTTATTGGAACGAATTCTAAAATATTCGGCTGGCACACTCGCCTTTGTATGGACGCTCCAGAGAAAGCTTGGGTGGTGGCTCGTTCATGGAAGTCAAAGTCACGTGGATGCTCACGTGACAATCACGGGCGCTAACAATACTTCGCAATCTCTCATGGCTTCTGAGTCTTTACTTGGCTCTAAACGAAGGGCGAGCAGTGATGCTCAGCAATCAAGTCTGAAAAGGCACAGGAATAGAGTTAGTTTCTCTTGTGCAGAATGTCATCGAAGGAAGCAGAAGGTACTACAGTACATGCTGGATATTCAGCCGTTTTATGTTCCAACTAATGTATGCGGCATCCAGTGTGATAGACAACAGCCTTGCTCTCATTGTGTCTCCAGAAAACTACCGGAACTGTGCAGGCCTTATACCCCAGGCCGTTCCGACCACGATGTGCACGCCCGAATTGCTCGGTAATCGTACTTTTCCTTACTCTGCAATTATAGACCTTAATGGGAATCGAGTAGTCTGGAGCAGATAATTGAAATTGCCCTACCGCAATACTCCAACATTGGACGATTGGTCGAATCTAGGGAGGCGTCCAGTAGTCCGGACGAGCACATCAAAGGGTCGAGTAGCGATCGACCGGGGGGTGACACACTTCGAACTGTCGTGCGTTCACCCTTCCTTGAACAGGTAAGGTGCAATGGACACATAGTGCATGGTGTCTCCCTAATTATCAAGCCCTAGTTGCAAAACAATAGTCTTTCATCGATGTTGGTAGACACACCCGCACCTGCGGCTCGCTTGCAAAGTTTGGTCCTGGAGTGTGGTTTCCCACCAACTGTTATAACAGAACTTGTCAAACAATTACCCGACGCCAATTTATCCCGTGCACTGGTGGATTACTATTTCACGTCGATGTACGAGCCCTGTATTCAATTATCCAGAATGCATGTCTTAAAAAGTTCCCTGGCAGAAATTATACGCGTTGTCCACTTTACGAACCTCTCTTCCGATTTTCCTACAAATCCATTGGTCTCAATCAAAACAATCTCCACCCTTCCGATATACGCTTCTTACCTGTTCTCTTCGCCGTCCTTGCTTTATCGATGCGTTTGTCTCCAAATCATATGGCGAATGATCGAGTGCGACGCTCGACGTCCCTGAGGTTTTAACTTATTATTTAGAGACGATGCGATTCTCTGATTTCTTCATACCCGGTCGTAGGTTTTACTGGTCCTCCCGCCGAGCGTTGTTAATTGCGTCCGCGATACAAACCAACTCCTTAGAAATCATATTAACTCACTTGCTGGTGCGTCGCCGTCAAGCTCTCGTTTTCTTAATATGCACATGCGGTTGTAGGGTGCCCGTTTCAACCTGTTTGAGCGGCGAATAACTGAGAGTTGGAGCGAGGTTGGCGCTGCAGTACGAATTGCTCAAGCTTTAGGTTTACACCGTGATCCTTCGAATTTGGTGAATTCTATAGGTATGAAACATTCCGAAGCTATGCTGATACATCGCTTCCAGAAGTTGGATAGTTTCCAAACCGAATATCGGCGGCGCATATGGTAAGGTATCGTAAATTTAATGCTGTGCACGTCTCATTCGTACGTACAACTCAAGGGCATATGTATATCATGCCGATAGAGCATGTGCCTTTATCACGGATAGACCAAAGTCTATTTCCGATTGTTATTCGTCTACTCGCGCACCCTTGAATATTGATGATGCCTTTCTGGAGTCGCCTTCGTGTCCAGTGGATCCCCAGCCACTTTCGAACCCAACACCCATCACTTTTGCCATTCTTAGGCACACTCTAGCTGGAATCACGGGTCGTATGACTCACTATCTCCAGCAGGTACAGGGCCATGACTCTTACTCTAATGTTCTGGCTTTAGAAGAAGAACTGAAGATGTTCATATCATCATTGCCACCTTGCTATGCTTTGGCCGATCCAGACACTTCGTTTGACGAGATTCGACCGTATGTACCTGTTCATCGATTTCTTGTGGGCATAATCTCTCTTTTTTATAATTCCTCGTGAAGACTCACGCCATCTGTAGTTGCTGACGGAAGTTATGTTTTATCGCATCGGTCTTCACCGACCCTACTTTTTACGTAGGCTGGACATAGCCACATTCGACCCGTCTCGGGAAGCATGTATCGATTCTGCGAAGCATGACTCCAAAGTTCGGCACAATTTCTACCAAATTTCATCCCGGCAAGTGGTTGACGCTACAGGGGGAATGTTTCGTGCATTCCAGTCCACGATGATATGCGGCCTCGCGCTTATCATTGACCCAAACCGCGATGACGCTCAGGAGATGCATGCTATTTTGGACAACTTTTTGCGCACGACATGTGAACCGGCGGATCGTGAACTGGATGTCGCAACTCAAAAGGAGTTGAAAATTATCAATTTTCTACGGAGTAAAGTGGTCAACAAGTTCGACAGTGACACCCCATCGTCTCCTAGTATCGCCAGCATCACCACGTCCGAGACTGGCGGTCCAGTCTTATCTGACACGGAGTCTGGTCTACGGCCGTTGGGGTTTCCACAGTCGGCTACTCGTCAGCCACCCATACTACCACCAAGTACCAATCGCCCCCCATTCGTTTCTAACCCGTCCACCCAAATACCCGGACCAATTCCATCAGATGTTGGCAGCCAGCCTTCGATGACATCCTACACTGGTGACGTTGGGACTAGACCTGGTGTTTGGGACTCTTGGTATGAGCCCAATGACCAAACGTTCCAGGCGAACGAACAGTGGGCAGGAGGATCAGACATTGTCCCAGACATGATGGTAACAATGTTTAATGATGAGAACAGGCCTGCCAATGGCCCAGGCGAATGGTCCTACTGGGAGGCCCTAGTCAACCAGATTCGTGTAGGTGGGGTATCCGGATAGGCATGGATCGTGCCTGATGTATTATGTATTATCAGCCTGTTTGTGGTTTCCCGTTTGCTGTAGTAGTGCTGTATGTAGTCTGCTGGTGTATCTTTACTTATATATGACGTGAGCTCCGGGGGCACGAGAATGCCGGGTTTGCCAACTTCAGAATTGCTTTCTAGCTCACACTCACACCGAATGTTCCAGCGTACTATCTCCGTTCAGTCGTTGACATATTCACATGCACCGTTGACGCCACCTTCGCTGGTTGATATTGATTTGCAACTCCCTCCTGCTTCAAGGACTCTCATTATCGGTGCCAATGGCGGTTATTCACATTGATATTTGCCCTATAAGTATGAGCGGGGTTGACGAGCATTTCAGCCGGAAAGTCAACGCTGCTACAAGTCTTGGCAGGAAAGCGAATGACCATAGGGTCTGATGTGAGGGTTTTGGGTAGAGATGTTTTCAGAGATTCGCCACCGGTTTGTCCGTGGGTTACGTGTTATCTGACGTTATTGAACTGCTCGGTTTAAGGGGGTTACTTACCTGGGCACCGAATGGTAGTGACCATAGTCATGTTTTTCTTTGCGAAAAAAAATTATATGGGTTGACACAGGGCTATGAATCCCGTTGTTCGTGGCGATATATTGGTATCCGCCTTTCTTGATTCGGTCGGTGGGTACAGACACAAAGCACGACGTGATGTACTCCTTGACATTCTCGATGTGGATCTTGACTGGCACATGCACGCGATA
The DNA here is from genome assembly GCA_015179125.1 of Gautieria morchelliformis. NCBI lineage: Eukaryota > Fungi > Basidiomycota > Agaricomycetes > Gomphales > Gomphaceae > Gautieria > Gautieria morchelliformis. The sequence continues at coordinate 22,276 of WHVA01000471.1, read as the reverse complement.
TCGGACGGAGAGAGACGTCGAGTGCAGCTCGTGATGGGATTGATGGCTGAATGGGATGTCCTACTACTGGACGAGGTGCAGGAGCAAAACAACTAGGATATTATGGTCTGCTCATCTATTATAGGTTACGGTTGACTTGGACGTGCTCGTCAGAGATGATCTCCTGGCTTTCCTCAGACAAGAGAGTGAGACAAGAGGTGCAACTATACTCTGTGGGCACATCCAGTCAATGTTTACGATAACGATCTGATTTCATACATGCAGATGCTACACATATTTTCGATGGTGAGTCACTGATACTTTCCTCCCTATTTCTTGACCTGATTGACCTGTAGGTTTGGATTCGTTCCCGACACACGTACTCCACATGAGGTTTGGAACCTTTGTTACCGCACCCATAGAATGGAAGCCGACGTCAGCCGTATCTTACTCTTCGCTCCATGCAATCGCTCTTCAGTGGTTGAAGGAAGATAAGATTTATCGGAAGCAAGAGGAAGACCAAGGGAATCGGGCTAAGACACGGGGTGCACGTAAAGATCAGGTGCAGATTATTTTTTCTCTGTACAGGTCACCTCACTTCTGACCCGCTATAGACCGTTCCCAGTGATTCCGAGGTATTTTACAAGAAGTGAGCTCCTAGTCGACGTGCAGTTACGTTACTTAAACTGCGCCAGGTACGACTATGGTCACTAGGCGATAGCCACGCCACGTATTAGACACGAGCTCAACCTCGTGAAACCGGGTTACTCATAGATTATCATTATATCGAGTTGTGTTTCGTTTCCGCCGATAGAACGTGATTGGGATTTTATAAGTTGATGCAAAGCTCAAAGCAATCTAAAGTGAATTTTGTGAGCTCCGAGTCCTTCTGTCGTCTGACAAGTTCCCACTGACCTTCGGCAGGGTCCAGGACCAAGTCCTGTATCTTCGAGTTCGAACAGGTGCACACGACAAACTCGAAAACTTCTCATGACCAGTAGGCTCCGCCTGTCTCAGGGCAATAGTACTAATTATGTCCAAGAATCTCAGACCAGGCATGACCGTATACTTGAAATGTTTGTCAAAATCCAAAGACGGCCCAGGAGGGCAAATAAATGCTTAGGTCCTTGCGACGCTCTTCTCTGCCGGGCTTGCCGCGAATCATCAAATGTTCAGTGCAGCCGGTGCGGGGAACAATGCAATGCGTTTGCCGACCACGAAGTACATTACCGGATATTCTCCCGCTACAGTGTGCTTCCGTGACATGACACTATGTGGTACATACATTTGCTTACGCACGCTTTGTCGCCTTCGACGCTACCTAAGGTCATCCGTGTTCGTGCGTACGGTCACGACGGGCGACACTGAATCTCATGCGTATTAATATTTGTAGCCTGACTACTACATGACCGTGAAGAGTAACGTGAAGAAGGGGAATAATATTAGTCCTGGTATACTGGTGATCACAGAAATCACCCTAAAATGAGGTCTACGGCGTATGGCATTCTATGGTCGCTGTGATGTGTCGCTGCTGCTGCCATTGGCATTAGCAATGTATGGCAGTTCAATAGCCTCGATTGGCGCATCTGGTCCAAAATCCTCCTCCTGCTGGCATGTGAGCTATGCATGGAAATTGTACAACGGATGAATCACTGACCTCAGGGACCCGATCAAAATGTTTCGAGAGTTTCTCAATAACAAGACTGTAGTCTAAGTGCTGAGTTAACTTGCTGGAAAAATAAAGATATAGAAATCTGAATCAGGGATGTTCACAGCTCTAGGCTCACCGACGAGCCTGTACATTTAGAGAATGTCGAGCATCTAATGCAGAATCAAGGACATTGGACGAATGCGCCCCTTCGCTCAATGATAGTTTAATGGAATACTCCTTGTCCGATTTTCCACGGCCGCCGTTCCGCTCGTAGAGCTCAAACCTGAAACAACTCTGTCAGATTAGTTGTGATGTAGGAACTGTGATGTGTTCACGTGATATGAGACTGATCATATCCGTTGAATTATATTTCAATTGTTGGACAAAGATGATGCGCACCGCGTAATCTAGCTCTGGTATTCGGGGTTGCGCAATAGGCAATCCGGATGAAAGAACAAGATTGACCAGGGTATGTATGTGACTCTCCTGAGGAAAAGATGAATGTCCATGCTTGCTTGTCAATTAGGGGTAGTAACTTACCTTGGTGAAGTACGTTGTTAACGAGCTGCCATCATTGCTACGCGCCGTCTCTAAGTCGCCTACCACCTTTCGAAGGAGTGGTAATGAAGTGAGTATTCCGATCTCCTCTCTGTATAATTCAGTCAGCAAGAAGAGGAAGAAATCCCAGGGCTTCTAACTTTTCTTGAGGATCAATACCATACTCCTGAGGCGCCACGAGATCGAATAAGGCCTTAGCACGGCCATAGAGCTCATGAAGTTTCCGATCTTTGGTATTTACGCCATCTTTGCCGCCGTTTGCATCGAATATAGCAAATAGAAAAGTACGGTGATGCAGTGCACAGTATTTGATTGTATCATAAAGTTCGGACACCTGACCGGCATCAATTTAGAAGAGATCAGCAATGGGAACGACAAAAAACTTGCCCGGGAAGGGTCGAACTTTTCCTGCTTGACATCGCAAAAGTCTTCGAAAAGTTTCTCCCATCGTTCAGCAAATAGCCAAGGCTCATCGCCACAACACCTAATATGTGTCAGTCACGTTCGACATTGTTGCCCAAATAAGCACACCATCTCGGCTGGATCTTGTCCACATCCATAGTTCTAAAATTACGGCGCATGGTGTCCCTGAACGAGCCCAGCAACTGAATGACTTCTTTCACCACTTCAACTGGTTCCTTTTTCAAACTCTTCGGCCATATCAAGTCAGGCCTTTTCTCTGGCTCGCCTGGACGTAGAAGAATTTTCAACCGTTTCTTCACGTCATCCATTAAGTCCTTCGCAGCATTGGAGTCATCCAACAGGTCCTTCCGAATAATCAATCGGGGCTTCTGTTCTCGGGGGTGGTTGGCTGAGAAGTGAGCCTGGGTTTCGGACAGCAGAGAGCGTGGAGGTGTTGAAGAGGTTGGTGTCCGTGTCACACTGTGTGGAAGAAGTGCGGCAGCGAAAATCTCGGCAGAGCTTATCACTCGACGCTCAGAAGATGTGTAGATCTGAATAATTCAGCTGCCATGCGTGCCACAGTGAGACCTGAAACTGACCGTCACATTGTTTAAAACCTCCTTGTCTAGAGCACGATGTTAAACACGATGAGATGCAATGTAGACTGCAAACTCACTCATGATTGAAATGTCCTTCTTCATGTTTTCTCCTAGGTCGCGGGACTGATACTTGGCCGCATGTGTGAACTGCCGTGACTGTATATGACAACGGACCTCGTTCGCGAACCGAGTGGCACTCACCTCTCCTCCCCATTTGAATACTAGTTGCAGCTTCACGAGTTTCCTCGCACCCCCGGCCACTCGCTTTGAATAACCGGGCTTCAACTGGGCCTTTGTCCCGGGCAGGTCAATCTTCTTTCCAAGCTGCACGCTCAAAGCTTCCAACTTGGCAAGATCTTCCCCAGATGCTCCGAGTGCCTTGGCCGAAGAAATAGCACTAGCAATAAGGCGAAGTTGTTTGGCTTCGCGGAGTATAATTTCTTCCCTCTCGCCATTAAGTAAAACCACAAAAGGTTTGGCCCAAGGTTCTGCGATAGGGAAGTTAAATTTGAGCTTCTGTTTTGGGGTGCGATCGGCGTGCCGGAACACTGACAAAGTAGGAATAAGACGAGGGAAATAAAGCTACGAGGTGTCCTCCTACCAGTCACATTGGCTTTGAGTAGCCAGGTGTTGGAATCTTTGGCAGTGGAATCGCTAGCGTTCAGGGTAGGAAAAATAGGTGTCTCCCGAAAACATATTTCAGCGAGTATCTCGGCCGCTTTGTCTGGGACTAACATGTAAGGCGTTGGTGGGTACGATAAGAATAAATTACCATAATAAGAGTCATTTCCTTTAACGAAGCTCCACCCGTTGACATCGATAACGAGACTCTTTGCACCACTTTCGCATCGAAGTAAGTCAAAGCCGCAGACTCTCTGGCCGAACCCAGTCGCGATTTTAGCAGCCCAACTCTTCTCTTCAGCGCTAAGCCGCGTGATAAAGCTTAATCGATAGCTGAATCAGTGCTTGCACAGCGACGGCGATCGTGTACATACCGTATTTCCTTGCCATCCAAGTTCCGGCGAACGACACCGTCTACAACTGGGGACTTGCGCGTCTCGGCGTGAGTGTACTCTGTACCAACGGTGTACACTTTGATGTCCTCCGCTGGTGGCGGATCGTTTGTTGAATGCCGATGATCACCTGGTGGACATGCCGACTTACAATTATCGACGTCGATAAATTCTTCATATATATAGGACCCTTCCGTCCTAGGATGAATGAGGCTCGAATCCAGTTCGCTCGATTTGTTTCCGACCTTTCGACAATATCATGAGGAGGAAACGGGGCAAGACGTAGAAATGCTTTACTCGCCTTACGAAATAGCCGACGGCCGCCACCTTCTCTAAAGTAGATGTATACGTTATGATCTTCGCCGCTAACGGGTTTTTCTACAAAAGGTTTCTCCAGGACTTGACCGTCAATGAAAATAGCCTTGCCATCCTCGCGCAAGGTGACGGTCTTGGACGGCTGTTTCTCTCCCAGCTTGATGCCCAGGGAATCCATCATATATTTCTGCACTTCTTTGTTGATAGTTGGCCCTCCGTCACGGGACACCTCGATCCGACGTGGCGTTGGTACTTGCAAATGGTCGAGAACCGCACCCACAAGACGTCGGTCCCAGAGGAGTGATTGGGTGGGGAGATCATTGATACAGAATGGGCGACGCAATTTAACGTACGAGACAGCTTTCCACAGGGGGAAGTCGACACTGAAAAAGGAAATGAGAACATTGCAACGCGGCCAGTTTTCGACGTCTTCATACTCGGACGTGAGCTGTTGGTGTTGTAAGTGAGACTCGAATACGAAAGCTGACCTTCATCGAGTATGACTTTATCGCCAAACACTTTGACGTCGATTGCACCTCGGCTCATTTCTCTTAGCCTGGTTAGAATCTCTCGCATTGCCTTGGACCGTGCCTTGATATCCATTGCACAGACGCCGAGGATGCATGATGGCGCATTGTGTCCCGCGCTGTAGCGAGGCCAAGGCTCCTGTCTCGAGCTTACGGAAAAGTTTTCCGAAGACGTCGTCGGCGACGGTGAATGAGAACGGGACGCGAGAGAATGGGGTTTCGAAAGATGGCCAGGTGAGTCGGAGGTGAAAAACCCTCGAGCACGGTGAGTAGGCGAACGTCGTGATGGAACCAGTTGGTGTGGATGGTCCATCTTCCACAATGCTGCTAACTCCAGTGGCCACGCAGGCCGTGGCCCACAGGGGTCATAACGTCAATGAATTGGGCTTACATGACGTCGATTGACTAAGCTCAAACAAGACGGAAAAGGGAATATTAATTCAATACTTGCCATGGAAACCTCACTCGACAAAGCTGCTTTCCCAGGTTACTGGTCTCTTGCAAACTGAATTCTATAATTCAGTTTGCAGCACTGTATATTCCCCCGAATTTACGGCTTCGCCCGGTAACCTCCAAATTGCCCAATATTATTATTGAGAAAATGTTCTGCCCGATATTAAGGACACATAAAAATAGTCAAACGACCCTTTGGTCACAACCCTTAAAAGCACATTACAGCTCAGAAAGAAAGGAAGAGGGCATAATTGATCGACGTGACCACAGGACCCATACAGAAAAACGAGTGGTCGCAATATTTAATGGATTGGATAAGGCGTGGAAGGGGAGGATTGGGTATAGGCAGAAGACGTGTTGGCATCGAACATTTTGATGAAGCCGACCTGTCTGAGAAGTGTGGTGCTCTCGAAGCACCGTACTCGTGCTTCTCTGCTATCGTTACATCATATCATTCCCTTCATCTTGAATCAAACTCTTTAGAGATCCATCTATTAAGCTTCTGGCACCCTTCAGTTTGTCCCCTCGTGTTCAAGAGGGAAGGCCGCGAGCACGCGGCTGAGCGCAAGAGTATCCAAGCTAGCTCGGCTTGACTGTTGCGACTCTACCCTAGGCGTCGGCGGACTACCGAACTGGAACGGATATGTTTCGAGTCCGGATGCAGTAGATGTCGAGAACGTGGACGCGACTCTATCTGTCGGCGGCCCGTTGTAAGTGGGGCGTGGTATAGGCGGCAGCGGAGGCGGAGGAGGCTGGTGCTGGACCTGCTCCGGCCTCACAGCCTGCGCTGGAGCATTGGAGGCACTGCTGCTTGTGGGGTTGTTCAACACTTGCTGTCTCGCAAACATAGACCCTGAGGAAGATGGGCTGGTGCTGTTGGGACTTGTCGCTCCTGGCGAGCGTGGTTGGAGAGCAGAAATTGGAGAAGGCGGCACGAAGGGGAACCCGGCCAAAACCGAATCCGCTCGGGACGACGTGGTCTTCGCGCTCAGTATAGAATGCGGCCGGACGCTTTCCTCATCGTCGTCGCGGTCAATGGAAGCGACAGTGCGTCCGCCATCCGTCTGCATGCTAGTCGCACGGGAGGCGCTGTTGAAGTGAGGCGACAGGGCCGATGGCGTATACGCGGCAGGACTCTGCATCCCAAGGATGACACGTGACGCAGTCCCAATGTCAGCACGAATGCTGACGCCATCAGCCGTGCTCGCAGTACTGACGGGGCGGCTGCTTTGAGCGTCAGCAAATGTCGCGCCTGGCCGAGGAGTGAAAGGTCCTTCAGTGTGGTAGTCGGTTGGGCTACCGAATGTATCTGTCGACCGCGAAGAATCTGCGAACGATGCACGGTTAGGAGATGTCGGGTCACTGAATGGATTGTTGCGACTGCCACTTGTCGTGGTCAGAGTGGTTGGGTCACGGGTAGCAAGTGGGATATCGGCTGGAGTGAAGGACTGCTGAGCCAATGGAGACCGCCCGATCGTCCCTTTGGACGCTCGCGTTCCCACACCTCTAGCTCCACGTGGCCTGGCGGATGACGAAGACTGGTTGGAGGGAACACGAACAACCTGAGCCTGGGAAACGCCGAATACCTGCCGAACAACACCCTGCTTAGGTGTCATAATCGTCGGAGACTCGTCCAAATCTGTCGCTATGGACGAAGTAGTCATGAACGATTTCTCCGACACGCCAGAACGAGCGGAAGACGCATATTGCAAACGGGGACCGTCGAGCTCGGAATCAGAGACCGCGACGTGGTCCAGGTCCAGAAGATTGGTGTCGTTCAGTGTAAGTGTAAGCTCCGGGGACCGTACGGGACGTGGTGGCGTGCCGGCACGAGTGTTCGACAATGGCTCGGGAGGGTGTCCCCCTGGCGTCACCAGCGCGATGGGGATGACATTGGTCGATTGTGTGCGATCAGAGGCGGTCTGAATCGATGCACCGTCGGCGAAGGGGTTCGATCGGTGAGATTGCGGTGCAGACTGTCCGTGCGACGCATGGGACGGATCAAGGTCGATAGTTGTGTTCGACTGGTTGTTGTAGACTCGGACGATACCCAACTCGGCCGCATCTGTCGAGGCGGCCCGATGAGGTGTCTTTTCGCTGCTGATCGGATTGGATACGCGTTTGCCGGAGTGAGGGTCAGGGCGAGACAAGACTGCGTCAGCACGGGCAGGAATATCAGGCTTCACGTCCGCGTTGGCCTTTTCTCTCGCAGCGGCTTCTCTGGCCGCTTCACGCCGGCGGTAATAGATATAACCAGTTACGATGAGTCCGAGAAAAACGAGTGCGCCGATCACAGCACCAGCGAGGGCACCGGGGCTTGGACCTGATCCCCCCGAAGACTGGCTCGGAAGTGGGTCACACCTAACTTGCGCACACGTGGAAGGGCAGGATCTACAGGACATCAGGCTGGAAGAGAGGGGTATGACTAGAGTACCCACTGTGCGACGATAGAGCACGATTGAGTCTTGAGGTCACAGCTACCTGGGCAAGAGACAGCGGAACAGTTGGCCAGTGCAGGGCACCCGTCCCTGGCCATAAGTGTAAGAGAGGATCGAAGATGCATGACAGATAGAGAGAATGAATGTGAGGGTGTCTAACAGCGAAACCACGGAATAGTATGGCGGACGGTGAGCACGACGGCTCGGATATAACGTACGCAGATGAGAACCGCAACGCAGTGCCTTGGCGGAGTATCGGAGTCTGAACATCCGTTTATAACTATTTACCCGCCTCTAACTAGTGTCGCTGCTTTTACCACCTCATAGATTCTCCTCTGCCCTGCAAATAGTATTGCCGCCGTCAACACCGACTGCACCAGCTTACTCCCGACGCCTCTGTACAGCCCCTGCAAGCCCTCCTCCCGCAAAATTATCCGCAGGCCGTCTAGCGATGAGGTGTACGTCTGAGATTGTGCAGAATTAGCCTGCAGGCGAGATTTTAAAACAATGTAGGGATAAGTCAAGGTCGTGGCGACTTTGAAGATTGGCTATCAGTAGACCGATGGGTCACAAAGCACCCATACTCACCGAGCTTAGAAAGAGCTCCTAACCAGAAGAAGTCCATGTCGGAAAGTAGGGCCACTGTGGCAGCCGCGCCTGCCGTTGCCTTCAACTTTGCTGTACGGTTTTTGACGAGCATGTTCTTCAGCTGTTCGAATACAGTGTACTGCAGTGCCCACGTAAATAAATATATCAGTGCAGTGACAGACAGACCAACCTGTAATATAGGGTTAACTACCAGCACCAGAGCTGGTCCAATTCCGCGCCAGAATGCTGAGATGCCATCCTTGCGCAAAATGAGACGCACTGTCTGAACCGTGCTGAGCTTGCGAGGTTCAGAGACTGCATGCACAGATGGGTGTGCTTTCTCCGAAGGTAAAGTCTGGGTTGCTTGAGTTACTTGGGTGACCCAAATTGGGTTCGATATGACAGTAGTGGCAGTTCCTTAAGCAGCTGTGAAAACACGTCCCTGAGACGACGATGCAAAATGCACCTGCGATGAGACCGGAGAGCATACTCTCGAGCGTACTAAGGGCTTTCGATCGATTCGCCCGGGAAGGGGTGCCCAGGATAGCTTCACGAGTGCGCTCATAAAAATAGTAATATACTCTGGATAATTAATATGGGGGGTCAATGGCAGACAGCTATGATTGGCATACATACCCGTTTGTAACTGCGATTCCGAGTAGAGACGACGAAAGACCAGCATAGAGACCCAACGGGCCTTCCCGCTGAATTATATCGAGGGCGGCTCGATATGTCGACTGTAAGCGCGAGCATTAGGTGTTACGACGTAGAATTCGATTGAATTCGCACTTTATGGTCATTATTTGTCTCGACAGCGGCGCGGGTGCTGATAAAAATGAGGGGACTAGGGATTCTGAGTCAGTGTGGGTCAAGTATGACAGTTGGGTATACTAGCTAGGTCGCCGTCATTGCTACAATGCCCCCGGCTGCGCCTGCTACTGCGTGGACGACTGAAGACATCGTGGTGGACTAAAGGCGGCTTTAATCACATGCTGCTTACCTAAGAATGGGTCGCTCGTCCGGCCATGACGTAACACCATCCGAGGCCGTTGGCGTTGTGGTGACTTGATCCATTGACCATACTTGCACTAAGTCAAAGACACCCTCGCGTGAGCGGTCAAATCCGAAGTCCGACAAAGCCATGTCTGATCTCGAGTAGATCGTGAGGACAATTATGATAGTCAGATGATGAAAATGGTCCGGTCGTGGACACCACCAAAATATCCAGGTAATATACTTGTTACATAAATCATAGTTAGTGTATGATGCATGACATCCATAGTAGAGAAGTCTGATCTCTCTCCCTCATCAAGACTGGACGTCGCTAACCATGGATCCCTTTGCAAGGTCATACCTGCACGCCTGGACATACCGAGCATTTGTCTTGTGCCCAGCCAGGTGACGCTGTCGCAACTTAGCAGGCTCTAGATGGAAACAGTCCAAGGACTGCTGCTCCATGTTGCAGGGTGGGGGTTCGCAAGATGTTCCGAGAGAAGCGAAAGCGGGAAGCAGGCGATCTTTTCTTTGTATGCGAATGTAGACATGCCAATATAAAACTGCAAAGCATGCATGCCCGGACAGCCACCATTCTCGGTGCCGCACAGCATGTCGGGGCGATTCCCGGATGTAGCGCTTTTTTGGTAATGCTCGCCCAGACACCAATCACATCGCCCGTGGTGCCTATATAGGCCCGGTATTTGTGACTTTGATGCGTACGAGTCTGCGCTCGTAGCTCTCGACGACGGCTGCGAGGGCGGGGGATGGGATATGGAGGAGGGTGGATGCCGTATGGAGGACGGCGGAGAAGTGAGGGGGGAGATGGCCGAGCAAGTCGGAAGACGAGTAGATGCGTGTGCAGGCTGCGGGAAGGACAGGTGGATTGGGAGATAGAACATCAGAGGGAGGAGGGTCGTAACCACTGGGATGATCTATACAATGAGGGACCTTGGGAGTGCGCAAAACAGACTCGACGTTGCACAGCGGGAAGAAGACGTCCAGGACAGAGTCATTACTCTGACCCAGCAACGCCCGCTCTGCCAAATCCATCTCTGCGTCATAATCACGCTCGCTGTCTCTGAGCCCTGGTTAGCATCGCGTGAAATGAGTGCCACAATAAATTGAATTATGCTCACGCGTGTGTGTGATCGTGCACGATGCTCTTCATGTAATCCTCCACCGGTGGCAGCGCACACGCCGGATCGTTGTCCGCCCCGGTCCTGCAGCATGTCACTGTCAGCGTGCACGCACACACGTTCACGACGCAACGCCTCACCTCCGTTCCCCGTCCAGGCCATACACCAGCTTCAGCACGACGATCACGGCGGCCGCGAGCGCTGCCTCCACGGGCACGCTGTCTCGCCACCGCCGTCGCCCACGCACAGCTCGCGTGAGCGAGAGCGACAAGTCGAGGGTGCACGCCACACGCTTCGTGAGCGCGTACAGTGTGGCCGTCCCGCCCATCCCGCGCACTACGCGCCACAGCACCGGCGCACTGTTCCCCTCGCCTGTCTCCACGCCGTACGTGTCGCGTAGCAGACGCGCGAGTCGCGTCGTCAGGCGATGCACGGTGAGTACACCCGGTGCGAACCGCGGCGACAGCATCCCGACGGTCTCCTTCGCGAGATGGCGGCGCATGTCCGCAGGCAGCTCACGTACACAGTCAAGGTACGGCAACTTGTACTCATCGATTAGTCTGTACAAGGTGAGGTTTCGCCACTACCGCGCTCCGCACCACGCACCTGATGATGTCGGCATACATTGCGGGGACGCGCATTATCCAGCATGCGAGCATCAACACGGCGACGTTCCCCACCGGCTGCTCGTACCGGTTCCGTGGGCGGACGTGGCGGTCCTGTGCGCGACGCTTGCCTTTGTCGCGTCGGTCCGGATCGACATCGCTGGGCGGGTCCTCGTGCTCGGATTCCGACGCCTCCCGCAACAACGACTCGAGCAGCGAGTCCTCCGAGCTCGAGGAGGAGGATGAGACCGAGTCGGACTTGTCCTCCTCGCGCTCACCGCTGCTACCCTCACTCTCCCCCTCTGCCTGCCCCTCCCCTGTATACACGCCGGCCACTCCTGGATCCGGAGGCCGTGGCAAGAGACTTAGATGGAGCGCCCACACATCCCTGCATACAGTCTACATACACAAGGGTTCATATGGCACACGGCACGTTAGCCGACACACGGGCCACGGGGCCAGCAACGCACCTCAAACTCCCGGGGCAGACGCCACTCGCGCGTGAGGGCGGCAGTCTGTTTCCGGAGGAGCAGCTGGAGACATTCGAAGTAGAGCCAGCGGGCACGGGGGCCGTGGTATACTAGGAGGTGGCGACAGGAATGTCAGCATGTCAGCAGTAGGGATACGAACGGTCGAGGTTGGCAGTTGGCGCGTCAGGCGACGCACGGGAATACAACATTGAGACTCACAGCCTGCATCAGCGCGACTCACGCCCCTGCCCTCCCGGTCGCGGGCGGTCTTTAGGGTGCGCCGCCGTAGCGCGTGTGGACCGGGCTCGCTGTGCTGTATGGATTCGGGGATGTAGTTCTGGAGTGCGCATGGCGGGGTTAGCAGTTAGTATGGCCAGGATGCGTTGTCAGGACCAACGGCTTGCGAGAGGGGGGGTCACCGCCAGACACAATCACACACCTGGCTGCCCCTCTGAGAGTCGCCCAACGCCCAACTCACGACCCAATGCTCACGTGCCCCCAATCAGAAAGAAAAAACAGCGACGAACCTGCATAACATGTCCCTCGCTACAGGAGACCAGCCCGCGTGCATCCTTGTGCCATGTTTTCGAGCGGCAGATGGGGCATCGGCGTGGCATTTGGTGGGGCCGATGGAGGCGGTTTTAGGCTGGGCGCTTCTCACTCTCGATGCGCATTCCAAGTCTCGTCGTCGCCTTCCTTGCTGAGCTCTCCCTTGCAGGGGCACAGCTTCACCCAAGCCCGCCCATCTCTGTCCTTCCACTGCCCACATCCTCTCAGTTCACCACTGCTGCGAGCACCGAGTCTCCCCTCCCTTCCAATCCGGGCGGGTCCATATTCACTTCGTGTGTCTTCCCATCTCGTATGTTCTCTGCTATTCTGCTTATGGAACTGGCAGCAGTGTCACCCCAACGCTTCCTCTCTCGCCTTCCTTCTTCTCAAGTGGCACCACGATCACCACTGCCAGTGGAAATGCTACATCGTCTCTCACAGGAACAAGCAGCGCCTTGTCAACATCCTCAGCGGGCTCTGTCGTGAGCTCCTCTGTTGCAAGTCCGCCTGCATCCTCCCCTGCATCCTCGCCCGCATCCTCGCCTGCTGCCTCTCCTTCCACCTCCAGCCCATCCTCAGCTATGTTACGCGCCAAGGTCAACGCCTTGTGCATCATCATCACCGCACTCCTTGCAGCGTGCATATCCTGAACACACAGTACCCAGCAGCTCACAAGGGAAGGCACCACACCTCTAATACCCATCCCATCCCTGTACTGTTGTACTAGTATGTATGGACGGAATAAACTGTGTATTGATAAGATTCCAAAAAAACAGACCCAGTTAAAATGAGCCCTCATTCGCTGACATCCATCTCCTTTGAGCTCTTCTTCTCCAGTGTCGCAAGTATTTTCTTCAGCGCCGCCACATCCTTCGCAAACGCGCTCAGACTCCCCCCCTCTTCCCCCTCGCCCTTCTTTGCCTGTGGTGAGCCATACCCTCCCCCGTCTCCCGTCGTCGGCCTCCCGTCATCCTGTGCTAGCCACCGGTCCAGTTGCTCCCGGACAGACCGCGCCTTCAGACGAAAGTGTGTCCGAATGATGTCTCCGAACGGCTCGGGCGGGTTCCTGAGACATCCCAGCATCGCCGTATTCACCACCATCCGCCGTACATTGGCCGAGTCTGCATTGTGCATCAATTCACTGTATCCCAGGTGGCGCGGTACGTACAGGCAGCTGACTGCGATGTTCCAGCCGAGCCCGCCCACCCAGGCTCATTGAGATATGGCTCCTCGCATAGTATCATCGACTGGATGGAGATCAAGACCTGTTCGGCCAGCATCAGTCATAGCAACTCATGCCGCACACGGGTTACTTACTTGCAGCAGTGTCGACTTGCCCGGGATCCATCCGGGTCCGCTCCATGTGCCCAGCAGGGAGAGACATACTTTCCCATCCTAGAAAGTTATGAATACGTCGTGCCCATCTCATGGTGCCTGATGACGCACTGCATAAAGGTTGGGGTTGAACCTATACCTGCCTCCTCCGGTCTGCGGAAGCCACTTTATATAGTCAGTTCCATAGACAGACAACTAACGCACTGTCAGATATTTGACACTGGGCGGCGTTTGATTATAGTTGGGCCCTAAAAAGATGTCGAACAAATAGCTTCACACCGAAAATAAATCTAGTGCCGTCTCGAGAAATCAACTGTACGCACCATCCATTATGGTAACTGCCCAATGAAATCAGTAATCGGTGTCCTCACAACAAGGGAGCATTGAGGCTTACGGTGTCCCTTCCGGTCCTGTAATCTAGTGTTGACATGCGTAAGAGGTAACTGTCAAGCATATATTGGTCCTTACAAGACATTTGATAATATCCACCCTGGTTTCGTCTACCCGGAGGAACACAGACGAGTCCCACGCTACAGGCAGGTTCGTGGTCAATATCGCGAGCTGTACGTGCCGTTAAGAAAAAAATTCGATACAAGTCTCCCAATGTCGACATACCTCTTTGGCAATGGCCAGGCTCCGCTTCGGTATATCTGCGTTTGCAAGCATTCTCGCCTCGCTATTGAAATAAAATTTGTAATTCGGTGCTGTCTCGTCGTCTTTGGAGTTCAGTATTATCTTGACGTTCGTCGGTAAAGACAGGTCACAGTACTCAAATCGTGCCTGAGTCGCCCACTTCAGGTACACTTTGTAGGTCTCTTCATGTGTGCTTCCTGCCGAAACTTCGTTATGTGTTCGTGTGGAAGCCGTGGATAAGATCTTGGGCAGCGACGCATGTAGGCGGTCGACAAACGCCTCTCCCTTGGTCTCACGTAATGATCGGTCAATCGCGTTAGCTGTCGCGAGGATACGCTGGCTATAGATGGAAAACTGTTAACGTGGAGCTCACTAAGAGCACCATATGTTGCGTACCAAAACTGAAGAAGCTTCAGATTTTCAGGCAATTGGACTGGATCTATCTCTTTCCCTTTCCCTTTATCGTCCCTAGTCATCCTCTTTTGCTCTTCCGTCATTTCCTCTTCATCCTGCTCCGTTAATGACTTCACACCTTCCAATCCCTTGAGCGCTGCTTGTGACTGGATTACGATGGCCTCCAACAATTCACGAGGACCAGAGCTACCCTCATAAACAACTATACGATCTCGAGTTCCCCTGCCTAAAGCACCGCGAACAGACTTCTTAGGTGCCATGGATTTGGTTGAGACGGGAACCATTATTGGCATCGCCATCATGCTTGCCAGCGCCTCGTGGTTCGATATTGTCTGCGGAGGACATCATTAAGTATATGCCCCTAGGCCACCAAACACATCTCACCTCCAACCATTCGAAAAGCTCAAAGTACAGCACCGCACGATCCGACATATCCGTTAGGGAATCGTTTCTAAGTAACGCACTGCCGACATAGTTGAATCTTCTCCGCAGATGTGCAAGTGCTGTAGGGTGTACCAGGTAGTCGCTGGTCTGACCGCCGCCGATCCGCTCTAGTGAGGGTAAATAGACGCGTATAGAGCCTAGTAATGATGCCATCCTCTCGTCCTTGACCCGCTGTATCGCTAATGCTTCTGTTTGACCTGAGGTCTGCAGAGTATAGGTCAAGCGAGTGCTTGTATTGATAAAAGGCTATAACGCACGTCTTCCTTGGCAGCACCGGCATATCCTATTCCTCCTTTGGCCTTCTTCCCGCGAGTAGCCGCAGAAGAATAATACATGTCCTCGTCCTCATCCATTTCATCAACTGGAGCGATGTCTTGCACCTTCCGCTTCTTGGTATTCTTCTCACCTACAGACGCGGTGGACTTCATGTAGTCCTGGCTTTGCTCAGCAAAAAGTTGTTCGAGCATGGACAGGCCAACACCTAGAATGACGCCTTGAAGGTTTGAACAATGGAATAAAGGGTTGTCATCCTTTGCAGCGTTTGGTCGATGTGCTTTGTCGCCCGATATTGGTTCCCCACATGCAATGCAGAACTCGCTAGAACATCGCGAACAATGCTGACGGACGATCTTACGGAGAGAGTCGATATAGTCAGAGAATTCATGCTGCGAGACTGGTTAGCGGGACGAAGAATGTAATAATATAAAATATAAAATATAAAATAAAAGAACAACAAAACGGTGAACTCACATAGAGTGCAAAGAAATCGCTTTTCTTCCTCTGATATGGGTGCTTACATTCTGGGCAGGGACATGTTGACCCTGAAAGCTGGTCGTAAAGACTAAACAGAAAGCTCTGTTCGCCACCTTCCGGGCATCCCTTCATCCATTGACCCTGTGTCATTGTTTTAATGGTCTGGCTGGTCCCAGGAATCGTAACTATCTCAGGATCCTCTTCGACTTCGATGACTTCCTCTCGTCGATCTTTTGAGAAGAATATACCTATACTTGCGCGTGTCAACATGTCGTATTAGGAAACAGAACATAACACACCAGCGTAGGGGTCAACGTCCGCCACAGCGCGTCCTCTATCTGCCTTTGCGTCATAGTCGGAATCATAGTCAACATAGTCGTCATCTAAGCATCCGTTAACTCCGCCACCCTTCTGAGCAATGAGGCAAAATGAACAACGAAACTCACCGCCTTCCTCATCATCCATCCCAGTATCGTCCTCTTCGTCCTCCGGTGTCTGAGCCACCCATCATTCATAGATCAGAAATCTGTGGCGCAGATGCTTACCACCATCCTAGAGACCTTACTCCCATCTAACGCGTCTTGAGAGACATCAGGCTGGGCAGGCACGCCGTCGTCCACTACATCATCGAATTTCCCCTCAAATATCTTCTCTGCTGCTTGCATGACATCTTTATATTGGCGCAACGCCGCTCGCGCCTGAGCGGCGGTGGCACCCTAAGGAGGACAAGTGAATTCAGCGATTTTTGGAGATTGTGAAGACATAGCGCCTTTGTACCATCTCAAGCAGTTGCTGTACTTCCCTGTCCATGGCTGTAAGTAGTAATACTGTAACAAGGAGCGCGACGTGCAATATTCAAACCCCGCTCGTTGTCGCTTTCCGCCGGTATGCCACATCGAGTCCTATGTGAAATCTGCTCTTCCCAGGACATGAAGTATTCATGCCCTTATTGTCTCATACAATAGTGTGTCATTTTTCAAGCTTATAATAAAATTTCAAGTTTACGTGAGTTTTCTGATAGTTGTTCCGTGAAATGTTTTAAAGAACATAAAGGTCCGTTTTTTTTTCATCCCCTAGATCGTGCCCCAATGCCTAATGCAGGGTTCACAGCGACTTCTCAGTGTACAAAGGCACACGCTGAGCCGGCTCCTGCACTTGATGGAAAACAAGTCGCCCCACTTCACGCGGAACCCAAACCTCAGCTTCCATCGGAAGAAGAGCAGATACCAGATGTGCCTACACTCAAACCGTTGACCTCGCTCAGATGGCCTTATATACCCGAAGAGCCTTCCTATGCCGATCCGCTGAAAAGAGACGAGCCCATGCCACTTCAACTACGCCACTACCAAGACATAGGTCTGTGACGATGTCTGGTCACTTCCGCTTGTTCACTGCTCACATGCCACTTATGATTAACGTGAGCACAGCTACATCTCCAGCGATTCGTGCCGCCTTATCGTCAAATCCAAGTCTGCCACAACTCCTCAGGAAAGTGGATCAGTTACGCGGAACAGAACGAGAGGAGGCTTTGGAGTTTTTGTTAGGTGTCAAAGCGAACCGTGTGCCCACTTCTTTCACAGCTAGTCCGGAAGAAGTCAAAGCTATGAAACGACTTTCTCAGGCCGTTGAGAAATCTGTCCGAGGCGAGAATGCTGGCGCACTTGGCCTCGATTGGGCAGAAGACCGATAGTATACTCTTTTCCTGCAATCACATAAAATAATAATATTAGCACAAGCATCAAAGAGCAGCCGCTGCCCCAGGACGAGACTCCGAGTGCAATTGCTCTGTGGTACGTGGCGATCGTGGCGAGAATATACATGACTACACAGCTCGGTGTAAAAGTACATGTCACTGCAGGCAACATGCGAGTCCAAAGAATAAAAACGTATAAATCCACGTGAGTTCGGAAAGAAGGCTCTTGCTTTCCGTCTCGACCCAAGCCAGGGGCGCGCAGTAAACGGAGGGTCTCAATATGCTAAGCACTTTGGTGATTCGAATGGCCCGAGTCTACAGCGCCTTGTAGTGCATGAGAAGGTTCTGCATTGCCTTGGTATTGTCCGGCAGTACCAGTAGATTCCATGCCTGGTTGGTACGTATATCCTATGGTGCCTTGCTGGCCACTTCCCGAATATTGCCAATAATCTGCTTGGTCATCCGAATAGGCATACGCGGCACCGTGGTCCTGGTAAGGGTCGAACTCGCCAGGTTGGGCTCGATACTGTTCAGGATCAAAATTTACGTTGGGTACGACTGCGTCGTTTCCGTGGAGTCTTTCAATCATATTGGGCGCAGGGCTTGGAAGGAAAGGCGCGTCCAAGGTAGATTCGCGAGTTATTACGGGAAGCGTGGCATCGGGGGTGGCAGCACGGTCGCTGGGCTGGTTGAATTCCTTGTACTCGTTATCGAAGTAGGCTTGGTAGCGTCTGCGACGACGATATCGCCTCAACGCCCATAGGAAGGCACAAATGAGGATACCAGTTCCAACAAGACCAACCACCAGGAAAGTACCCGCAACAGCACCTGTGTTAGCGAAAAAACTGCAACAAAATGAGCGACATGCATAGATGTAAGCCCACAACCCACCCTTGGTTTGCCGTGCTTACGCTGGCTGAGCCCGAGCCACCAGAGGGTCTAGAGACAACGGCGGTGACTGTCAATAAGGAACCATCTGAGCCCGTGGATGTGAACGTTGTCCGAGTCTGTGAACTGACACCAGTGCTCGAAGTGTCATTAATCGCGAAAGAACTTGTGGGAGTGAAGATTTGGGGCGACTGGCTGCTAGAGATCGGCACTTCAGACGATGACGAAGACTGCTGTGTACTGGTGAACGATGAAGACGCGCTAAAGCTGGAAGATGGACTTTGGGAGGAGGAAACCGTAGACGTAGGTGTTGTAGTCGTACTGGGGACAAAGGTGGCTGACGTGGTACTTGAGGAAATACTTGAGGGAGTACTTGTGGTAGTCAAAGTCGATGATGTGGAAGTTGATGAGGTGGAAGTAGTCGAGGTCGAAGAGTTAGTATCTTGGCGGGGAGCGTGGACGCGAAACAGCTCCGGGCTCGCATGGGCAGACATAACGGGGCCAAGTGCGGTAAAGATTGTAAGGATGAGAACCAAAGGCGGTCTCATCGTTGGGAATGACCTTCAAACTTCAAGTGGTGCCCCCTAGGCCTTGAGGTCATTACGTAATACTCTCAAGTGAAATTCGACTAAAGTACAAATGGCCGATAGTACTTGTAAGGAACCGGCATAATTACTAGCGGAGATCCAATACGGCCGACCACTTACGCATACCAAAAGGTAAGACACGGGCACCTAGGCCCGTGTCTCCTCATATAAGTAGCCTACCCAAACAATACATGTACAATAGAGAGAAACTGACCCCGAACATATACTTGGTTACGACTGGTCATCCCGTCTGCTAAGATATTTCGAAGTCCCCTCTAAACCATCTTACATTTTTTGACCCGTCTTCACAAATCCAACACCTTCCGAAACTCTCCGGCCTGATCAACCGGTGAGCATATCGCACAACTTCCCACAACTAACCAGACC
The DNA here is from genome assembly GCA_015179125.1 of Gautieria morchelliformis. NCBI lineage: Eukaryota > Fungi > Basidiomycota > Agaricomycetes > Gomphales > Gomphaceae > Gautieria > Gautieria morchelliformis. The sequence goes on along the minus strand of WHVA01000471.1, from coordinate 2,863 downwards.
CACTATGTCGACTCGAACCGGCCGAACGTACCAACGGGCAATGCGCCCGCAGCGCGCTGCCAGCATGGATGCGGTACGTACACTCGATACCTCTCACGGTGAATGCCTGACGGCGTTCCATGAGGCACTGAGTAGACGACAGGGGGACGGACGGGGTACAATGCACCCGCCATCCCAGGCGTCGCTACAAGCGACCAGTCGCGAGGGATCTATGCCCTCAGCAGACACCCTCAACGAGGTTAGAGCGGAGGAGGTACCACTCCCCCCCTCCGTCTCAGACGTGCTCTCGACTGCTGAGCACGTCGACGCTCCCTTGGGCCTTCAAATGGCCGAGGTGGAAGCCGTGGATGCTCCTGGGAGCGCCGAGCGCAACCCAGTAGGAGCCGCACCCAGCAGTAACGCTGGCGTTGCCCTTCCCCACGATGGGGAGTATACCCCCATTAGGTGGGAGGACTTCGACGGCTCTGAGCACCCGTACGGTCGCCTGCCGACTGGTTGGGGAGGAACCGAGCCTAATAACGACTTGAGACAGCCAACACGTACCAGTTGTGAAATACACGAACCGGACGCAGATACGCATAGCTCTTACATGGAATTCATGGCGAACATACTGCATGGCCTAGACTACGATGTACAGAATGAGTTATACGCTTGAGCGGAGAGGTACAAGCACCTTAAACGCACAACGGACATAGACTCCTACACTACACGTAGTGCAATCTCTCCCTATGTGCCCGCTCAGCCGTCCTACGCCGTGAGCACGCCGCCCGTAGCAGAATCCTCCCATACGAAAGACGCGCGTCAGAGAGGGAGTAGTGTTACCCCCTCTGTGACAGTCGATGAACACACCGACAAGCATGAATCTGTAGAGAAGTCTCAGATCTCACTGCAGTCAATCAAAAGTCTCACCTTGAGCGACACCAGCTTGACAGACGAAGCCACCGTAAACGCTGAAGTACCGTATAAGCGCAGTAGATTGTCCGAATTGCCGGACATCATAAGGCTGCGAGGCATAACGCCAGGAGGGAACGTTATGAAGCCCTGCATCCCCCGTGAGATGCATAAGGCGGTGGATCAGGCTCCTCCCATGAGCTACTTTGCAAGGAACATCGAGCCGGCTGGACAGCCAGACCCAGACGGATCTGATTCGTCTGACTCAAGCTCGTCCAGTAGTAGCACGAGAACGCTGCGCACTGCTAACCATCCTGAAAAGAAAGATGACAACCGTGAGCAGCGGAGGTCCAAGAAGGACATGGTGACCAGAGTCAAGATTGACACACCCACTGCTTACGACGGCGCACCAGACTTTGATGCCTTCGAGCATTGGTCATACGCCGTAACGCTTGGTTTGAGATTACTGGATTCCCTAAGAAGCATCGTGTCAAACAGATGCTTGCCTTCATGTCAGGAAAGGCGCAACAATATTTCATGACGTTTATCGCACCTGATATTAAGCACTGGACCGTCGAATCCGTGGGACACGGTCTATTCAATCACTGCTTTCCTCCCAATTTTAGAAGGCAGATGAGAACACGTTTCAACGAACTCATTCAAGGGAAATGCACTGTAAATGAATACCTTCGCCTCCTGCGATCAATGGCGGCATGACTGCCTGACATCACCGAGTTCCAGCTGATACAGCGGTTCTGGGACGGTGTACAGTCTTATTTACGACTGAAATGGACTGAGAACGGGTTTACCCCCGAGTTCTCCACTCTAGATGACCTAGAACTGTCAGCAGAGCGATACGAGAACACGGAAAGCTTACGACAGTACGAACTACGTCGGGCCGGCAAGGACGTGCAAGCATCCACAACGACGCATGCAGATTGAATGACAGTGACAGGAAGGACGCGCTCGATTCAGAGGCTGAACAGAACTGCGAATAAGCAGCCACTCACCATACGGAGCAACCGCTGGTGTGGCCCTAAGCAGTCAGCAACAACTGACAGTACGCGTCCCACTTCTGCAGTAACACAGCCAAATCCGCATACTCCTCGCGCTACCATACAACGGCCTCAGATGACACCAGAAAAACGCAACGAACTACGTGCAAATAATCAATGTTTCATCTGCGAACAAAAAGGACACTTATCTCGAGATTGTCCTCGCCACTCTACAGTAAGGCCTCCTGGCATCCAGGCAGCAGTCGTGAACTTTGCTAAGCTGCAGGAAGCGTCAGATACGGCCAATAGCCAAATGGCACTGCAGCTGAACTGCATGGAGCTGGACTCACCGATGGACAGTACAGCGGCTACCGGTACCGCTGATAGTAGCAGCTTTCTGCCTGAAGTCATCCCTGAGAACGCAGGTGATGAGTCAGATAACGATTCTGAAGAAGAATTCTTACAATCGGTCTGCGTGAATGATTTTGCGCCAATGCTTCTACGACGACCTTTGCTTGGGCATTTCTAACGCCATGCCGCATGATGGCATAGAAAACCCTGACGAACAAGACTGGCCAAAGAGATATAACGCAATCCCACTAACCAATGATGTCGATGAGAAATCAGTACTCATCATCGATAGATTCTTGAGACGGACGTACTGTGTTCAAATCGGCCACATATTCAAACCTGAATTCTACTATGTACAGTGGATGCACCATCATAATCACACCACTCACCCAGACATGTTCCCCGATTCATTAGACGCGCTCTGGTTGGAACGAGCTGATGACTGTCGCAATGACCTGGAAGAGATGGCCTGGATGGGTCTCACCAACCCTGGCAAAGACCTAGCCGATGCGTCAGAAGAAAACACATGGGCAGAACTATGCGAGTCCCCAGGATACGACTCACCATCGTCCCCTGACCATATATCCTGCGACGCGATAGGCATGTCTGTAACAAAAAAGAAGTGG